>JARHVA010004524.1:1015000-1047500 GCA_037957365.1 Torreya grandis
TTGCCTCTTGATTTAGATCTTTCACCCCCTTTTGATTTTTCATGGTTTCCTCTTCCTCTATTCTTTTACCTTCCTCTATTCTCCACTATTAATGCATTTCCAAATATGGATGTTTCACCTATGTTTGTCCTTTGCATTTCCTCACTTAGGATAACACCACCATATCTTCAAACTTTAGTTTAGCATTATTAGACACAAAGTTTCTTACTACCATTACCAAGATATTCCATATTTTAGGCAAGGAACAAAGAATAAGAAAATCCCTAACTTCATCATCAAATTCAATATTTAGAGAATGTAACTGACTATTAACCATGTTAAACTCATTTAAATGATCTGGTACTAAACCATTTTTATATTAAATAATTTTTGCATCAAAAATATTTTATTTGAGGCAGAGGGTTTTTCATATAACTTGTGTAATGTACTCATAAGACCTTCTATTGACTTTTCTTGTGATATGTTGAATGCTACAGAAGATGTAAGGCACAATCATATGGTTCCAAGGTCTTTTCGATATAATAGTTCCCAAGCTTCATCTAACATTGTCGATGGCTTCTTAGCTTGCCCTCCTAACAACAAATATAGGTCATTCTGATAAAGGTAATCCTCCACATGCATCTTCCATAATCCAAAGTTATATCCATTGACCTTCTCCACCTTAGATTTATTTTCATCTGCCATAGCTCCCACTTGAGGTCAAACCCTGTTCTTCTTATGATTTAAAATTATGAAAATAAAAACTTTGCTCTAATACCACTTGTTAGGATAAATGAAAAATAGATTTATTCCCAAATTTCATATAAGAGAAACTATGAAATGAATCAATCAAACATATAGAAAATAATCATAAATATGCATAAAATAGGAGACACTAGATTTAACGTGATTTACCCAAGATAGGCTACATCCACCAAACTTGTTTAGTATATTATTTCCAGTAATACAAGGTAGAAATAAATCCTACAACAAACCTTGTTACACCTCTCTACCTCTTTCTGTCTCCTCTCTATATGAAATTTATTTTCATCTTTCATCTCAACCATGTAGCAATACATTTTAGGATGAAAAACACCTAAACATAACCTCTATCGTCAGATCTAAAAACCTTTAATCAATGGCCCAAATTGAATATGAAATTACAATTTTACAAGGCAACCCCATGTGCCATCATGGATACAAAGAATGAGATCCAAAACCTAGCTGAAATAACATCATATTTTTAATCTCTGATCCTAGAAGACAATCAAGCTCCACACCTAACAACCTTTATGCATGTGGGATTATCTTAAATAGCTCAAGGTATGACTTACAAAGTATTTGCATCCATATAATTTATTAATAATAATGATTAAAAAATAAAGGAATTAGGACAATGGGGTTCTAACAACATTGCACACAAGTAGGATAGAGATTGATACTATGCATATTAAGGAGGAGTGAAAGTCAGACTTGGTCAAAGATCATAGATCATGGGAGTGTGGAATTCAAGATAATAATTACCACAAAACACATAAATAAGAAGTAATTTAACACAAAGCCTAGAGTTTGTTAGCAGAAAACACAAGCCACAAAGGGAAAGCTATTGAGATATTTTTGGGAATGATATGTCATGTACATCAAGCATTATCATTTGTATTGGGGATCATGACTTATCTATTAGATTTCAATGTATGATGTATGAGGTTGCTATTATTATTTTAGTATGCCGATACAAGTTGCCATTGTTAGATCTTGAATGTGACTATAACCGCTTTCACATTGAGTTATTATACACTATTTTGATGAATGAATATTTTTGATAAATGAATATGAGTTATTTATGATAAATCTTGTCTATTTTTAGATTATGTTACACGCATGTGTTAGTCTTTTCTTTTTATCATAATTTTGTGGTTACATTATAATTTTTAATGTATTTCATGTCCATTAATGGGTGCCATTTGGATATTATATTTATCATCCAACCCAACAAGACCCCGATAATATATACATACATATATATGTATGTATGTGTATGTATGTATGTATATGTGTGTGTGTGTGTATGTACACACACACACACAAACACACACACACATGTATGTATGTATATGTGTGTGTATGTATATACACATACATATAAACATATACACACACACACACACACACATATATATATGTATATATATATATATATATATTTATGTATATGTATATGTATATATGTGTGTGTGTGTGTCTATATATATATATATATATATATATATATATATATATACATATGTGTGTATGTGTGTGTGTGTGTCTATATATATATATATGTATATGTTTATGTATGTGTGTATAAATATACATATGTAGACACCGAAATCGTGTCTACTCCCTTGGTCGACTCCCCCTTGGTCCCTTTCCACTTCTAACCATGCCTAACCTATGTCTTATTAATTTAAAATGATTATCTATTTTAAATTAATAATTCCCTCTCTCTCCCTTGACACCTCACCCCTCCTAGGATACCCTTCCTTGGATGCCTTCCTCAACTCCATGCCAAGTCTTAAATGCCTAAACCCCATTCATGACCTATTTCTATTCTCGCATCCATTTAAATCACTTTCAACTGTTTCTTCCCCCGACCCGCTGACCCGACAGTTGGGAAAACGGACAAAAGGCTATTTTTAGCCTTTTTCCTGCCTTCTAGCCACCGATGTCTATCAACTATCGACCGACGTCGGCGGTTTCACCGGCATCGGATTCCTTCATAACTGCGTTCTTGACCCGAATGCAGAATCCATTTTTCCAATCTCTCGAATTTGACCTTTTAACCTTCAACAATATAATCTTTCATTCTTCCAAGCAGCCGACCTTTCAATCTTCAAACCTCTCTCTCTCTCTCTCTCTCTCAAGCACACAACAAGATACAACAACAACATGTACTCTGCATCAGTCATTCCACCTTGCTGGAGGTCTTCTACACCAGCAATATCAGCAACAGGGACAAGCATCAACAACACTCCTTCTTTAGCAAGCCATAGGTAAGTATTTCCTCTGTATTTTCATCATGTTTTCTAGTTATTGCTTCTAAGTGATATGAACTAGACTCAGCCATCATCAACCAGACTATCAACCAGACCACAGACCTGACCTGCACTTCTTGGAGAGGCTGAAAGGCCTCCTATATGCTCTATCCCTTTTTGACATTCTATCCATTGTCCCGCACCCCTATAACAGACTCTCAGACCCTGCATAGACTCCCAGACCCCTTCTCAGACCCATCCATAGACCATAAACCCATCTAGAACCTGTCCCAGACCATTGTCCTGATCGACATCGACCACTGCCTCCACCGACATCAGCAGACTAACTGACATCGGTAGACTAACCGACGTCGGTGACTATGACCAGACTAACAGCAACATTTAGGTAAGCATTTGCTTCTATTTTTGTTTCAGTCTTTAATCATTTCAGTCTTTTATCATTCTACTTTTTATCAGACATTCTTTTAATAATTAGTGGGCTGTCATCCCTCAAGGAAGTTCTTGCACTTCTGGGATCAAGCTTTTGCTTGGCAGCCCACCATCTATCCATCTAACAATTTTCTTGTTCAAGTCTCTTTCTTCTTCAGGTGTCATCCTCCACAACCAAAGAGGAGTTCTCTCAATGTCTGAATTTGGTGCGCAAGACCTCATCCAGGTAACATCTAACCCTAGACCACTTCTCTTAGTTTCTCATTTCCGTTTTGAATGTAAAAGCAAAAATCATATAGAAACATTCTGGCACACCCGGTGGGACCCTAGGGTCTTCCTTGGGTTCTTTTCTTACTTTTCATATAGGTGCATTAGGTCTCTTCTTGCACTCTTTTTCTTCTCTCTCTTCCAAAAGACACCATTAGCAAAAATTAAAAAGAATCATTCTTGTTCTTTCTTTTCTTGCATCTTAGACTAGTTAACTCATACTCTTCAACCCTTTCTCAACTTGTTTTCATCCGAACTCACATTTCTATTTGGGCTTAAAATCTTTGGCATTTCATTTCTACTTGCCTGCATACTTAGTCCACACATCTAGTAATTAAAATCGCATCATGAATTAATCGTAGTCCACTTATGTTACACAACCAAATAACTTGCACAAATCAAACATCTTAACTTACCTGAGACAAGGTCCAACTAGGATTTCATCACCTAGCGGATACCTTACCCATCTTGGCAATCCCACTTGGACTTCACTACCAAGGGGAAAGCCCACTCTGTTCTCTGGCAGAGGATAATCTCTAGGGAAAGTATATTTTGGCTAAGCAAGACCAGCTTATCACTGGACTCATGAAGTAAGGGGAGCTTGCTCCTTAGCACCAAGCCAAGTACGGAACCTAACACAGACTCTTGAGCACTGAAACTAACCCGAAACCAGCTTTAGACTACCTCTTCTAAGACTCGCTCTACAAGCCAACCTCCCAAACACACTTTAAGGCATAAGACAACATGATTCTAAAAGTTGATTCTTAGGATTTAACACTTAGGGTCTGCCTGTCTCCATCTATTTTTTTGTTCTTATCTGGTTTTTTGAGCTAGTGAGGACGTTTTCTTCTTTTTTTCCAAAAACTTTCAATTTTTTTGAGTTTCTAGAAAACACAGTAACTGACATCAGTTTTACCACCGACGTCGGCAACCTTTCTTCACCGGCATCGATTATTTGACCGACATCAGCAATCTATTTCACCGACATCAGTTTTTATATCGACGTCGGTCACTATTCAAAACATTTTTTCCCAAAACAACAAGCTTAAAACCCGACTTTCTTGCTGTCTAACACCCATTCTAGGTTTCTGAAACTGAAAAAATATAGTTTCCAAAACCTAGACCTCTTGCCTTGAATGGTTTTGACACACAGTCAAACCAAGACTTTTGTTGACCACGCGAGGCACCAACCCCTTCCGCCTTTGCCTTTAATGACTAGTCCTTTAATGGAGAATCATTCAGAGACCAAACGAACTCCTACCCGACCAACTCCCAATCAACCTTCAATTGTCCCCAAAGGGGACCCAAACTTTGAGAGACTCCTTGACCACAATGTCAAGGCTCTCCAACACTATCTCGTACGAAACCAAATGCGAGACCTTTCAGGTGAAGCAGCGATAACATCAACACCATCCACTACCCAGCCTTTTATGACTCAGACTATTGCCTCAACCATTAACTCGACCATGGCCAATATGCAATGTTTGGCCACCCCATCTATTTTTGGACCGACCTCCATCAGGGTTGCATTACCCCCTCAACCACTCGCAATTCAACCAAGTTCTACATCATACCAGAACTGGATTGTCTCGACTCCACACACTCTTGTGCCTATAAATGCAGGACTGTCTACCTCCCTTTTTGCCAATGCCACCATGTAACCACCTTTGGTGGTATCTAGTCAACTTATGTCTTCTACCTTCATGACACAACCGCCCTTGGCTTCCACTTCTATCCTTATGACTAGTTATCAATATGTTACGCCTATACAAGTGCAACCGACTACGTCATACGCCTCTTCTAGCACCTTCCAAGTGCCTTACAACCTAGGGGGTGCCCCATCTGCCAATCCATCAGCCGATCTCATCAAGATGTTGATGGACAAAATGTCTAATCTTGAGGCTTCTATTTTTGGTTCAAGCAATGTCCTTTCATATGACCAAATTTGCAACGAACCCATCCATCCCTTTGTCCCAATCCGATCGTATCCCAGTCAGTGGGAGCTTCCTAAGTTTACTCACTTCCAGAGTAAGGAAGACCCACAACAGCATCTACGAGCATTCAGACATGCTTGTTATCTTATAGCGCATGATGATGCGTTATTGCTACGCACCTTCCCCATGTCACTTTCTGGCCCTGCCCTTGATTGGTACAGCTCTCTCACCAATCATTCTATCTTTTCATTCACTCAACTTGCCCAATTGTTCTTTGACCATTTTTCTATCAATATCACCAAAAAAGTCTCAATCACAGACCTCTACTCTATTAGGCAATTTGATGACGAATCAATAATCGATTTTGTCGCCCGTTGGAGAGGATTAATCAACCAACTCTCCTTCCCTTTACCTCAACCCAAGCTCATTGAGCTCTTTTCTCGAGCATGTGCCAAGCACATCTCATCCACCTTGTGGGTTCAAACATTCTGCACTTTTGATGAAGCTTTCACCATGGCTTGAAAGCTTGAACTCTGCGCTATTGAAGAAAGCAGGGTCAAATTGTGTAAAACCAATGCAAAACCCGATGACCCTTCTTCTTCTAGACCTTCTTCTTCTGCCAACTCCAACTCCAAAGGAGTGGCCAACACTGTGGTCGTTAGATCACCATCCTCAACTACAACTGACCAATTTCAACCTTCAACGTCTCAAAGCATAAAAAAATAATTCCAACAACGGTATATACAGCGTTAGTATACTCTTATAGGAGAACCATACGCTTCTGTTTTGGATAAACTCTTCAAGCAGGGGGTCCTCAATCTCCCTCCAATCCGACCACCTCAATTCAGCCTCTCAAAACCTATCCCTACATGGTACAGGGAAAATGACTTCTGTCACTATCACCGCATCCAAGGCCATGACATAAACAACTGCCGAACCTTCAAGAACATTGTCCAAGACATGATAGATAAGGGAGATCTTATTTTGGATAACCCGAACACACCACCTAATCAACACATTGATATCTTCAAATAGCCTTTTCCTAACCATCCTCCTAGCCAAAATAATGTCCAGACCATGGCCGATAGCTCCCAAGAGCATGATATACACATGGTCAACAGGGTCTCACCTCTTGTCCCTAACCAACCTCCTTCACAGGTAGAAGAACCATCTTCTCTTATTAGTTCTCCATCGACCTCTCTTATATTGGAGGATGCTGCGACCATACTAGCACCACTAACCCCACCTTCATCCTTTCTCCTACCAATGGAGGACCATACCTTGCCTACTCCTCAACCACAAGTAGAAGGCACAATCATTCCTTCCCTTTACCCTCTTGAGGAGCCACATCCTCCAATTCCCTCTCCACATGGTGAAGACCCTGTCTCTTCACCCACTTCAACCAAGGAAGACCCAGTGATGGTTTTCTCTTGCCTTTTGCCTGAGATCACTACATCTCACTCACCCCCATCCATATCTGAACCCAAACCCATGCAGACATCCACCATGCCAAAAGAGATTAAATCTCTCAACATTTGCCCCATATCTAACTTTGACTCAAAAAATAGTGGCCCTCACACCATACCATAGAAGGCCACTAAACCACACCAGAGAATTCCTCCCCCACCTTCATCATTACCTTCAATTTTAGGCTCGTACCCATCTACCTTGATAGGGGTACTTCCTACTCCCATACCTCACAGAGGCAAATTGCCTCCATTACTCCCTCAACCCATCAAACATATATTTCCTCCAAAATGACCAATACCTCCTACGCCTCCAAAACAAAAGTCATCAACCCCTACTGCAATAAAACACACAGACCCATTGGCGGGTTCTTATGCCTCGCTATTATGACAACTTTTGCAATCTTCTCGCATCAGTCTTCCACCTCTTAAACCATACCAATCTCTCAGACCAAAACCCCCTTGGTTCGATGACACTACAATTTGTGCGTATCATCGCACACTTGGGAATGATACTAAACGTTGTTGTGCCCTTAAGGTTGTTATTCATCAATGCTTGGAGAAAGACACCCTTCTTCTTGACCACATTGTCAACAAACCTTCAACACTGTCCCTTGCCTCTCAGACCTCCTCACTGCCCCACTCATCAAATCTCGGATCAAGACCATCTTGCTTCGACAACTCTAAATTTTACCACTATCATCACACTCTGGGACATGACACTGAGCATTGTTGCACTCTTAAAGTTGTCACTCGTCAACACCAAAAAAGGGATACCCTTCTCATCAAGGATCCTCTTGACCACCCCTTCGACAAATCATCAACACCGACCCATGCTTCTCAAACCTCATCACCTAAATCGGGATCCCCACGCCAGACTATGGTCCCTTTGCTGCCTTTAACCCCCTTATTCAACATCAACACAGTCAATCTGACCACTAAGCCTCAACTGACCTTGACCAATCTATCAAACATTCTCCCTAACTGCTAGGGGAATTCAACGTTCAACCAAGCCTCGACCAACCTTTCAACCCAGTCTTGACCAAATATCAATCACTCTTTTAATCCTAAACCTCGACTAGGCCTCAACCAAGCCTCAACCATGCCTTGACCAAACAAGCATCCACTCGACCTCAACCAAACATTCAACCTATCTTCGACCAAACATTCAACCCGACCTCAACCAAACATCAACCAACCTTGTTAATCATGACCTCGACCAAACCATCGACCAAACCTCAACCAAACCTCGACCAAACATTCAACCCAACCATTGACCAATCATCAATCAAATATCCATTGACCCGACCCTCAATTGAACATTCAACCAGGTTCGACCAATCAGTGACCATACCGACCAACCAAGCATCAGCCACCAACACGTGACCAATTTGGAAAGAAGTAAACAAAGAAAAGTTTGCTCTAAATTGGCTTGGATCTTTCATCATCATGCACAAGCATGGACCAAGGACTTATCAGAACCTGAGCCCTTTAATTCGTTACATTTGCAACCATTCTACTGTTAGTCGAGTACTCGTCCACTTGACATTTAACTTGAGCTTGTCCCTTGAGCATCCCCATCCTCTTAATCCTTATCCCTTTCAACCCTATTCCCTTAAAACAAACCCTATGTAACCCTTTTATGAAGTATGGATGCTTTGTCTTAATAAAAGGGAGCCCTTGAACTTCTATAGTCTTGTCCATGACTCAAAATTTTGTCAAAAAATAAATCAAGATGTCAAAATATTCAAGGTCACAAACTCTAAAAGTAGACTGCTCCCTCGAAGTACAACTATACTATCATTGCTGTAGCTAATAGACTTCTCCCTCGAAGGACAGCTATTCAAAGCCCTCATATATATATAAAGCAAAAATACAGACCACTCCCCATAAGGATGGCTATGACTAAACTCTTGCTACAAACAGCACTCTTTTAGAAGCTTCCCACATCGATCAGCTTCACAACTGACCACAAAGCAAATGACATCTCTATGTAGACTTCTCGCATTGATCAGTCTATTTAAAAAAAAAATGGGTCATGGACTTGACTTGTAGTCATCTCAGGGTCTCCTATAAAAAGGGGCAAGGTTCTCTCTACTATAAAATGGGTTACCCTCTCCTCCTATCACATCACCTACTCAAGGGACTTCGAGCTCACTTTAATGTCAAAGTGATTCGGTTACTTCTCTAACACAACCCATGGTTAACAACGTAATGCATGAATGGGACTCTTGGTTCTAACAATCCCTATCTATGCCATTATTCTAGTCCGTGTCAATGAAAGAGCAATTATGCCTTTTACTTTCTGCCTACACTTTGGTCACATTCAACCACATCATTTACCAACCCAAACATTTTCAGACCAACAACATGACATTATGACATCATACATTATCATAGTCCATTTCACATAGTTTCTATGGACACCAATACACATGGAAACTATCGACCACACAATTTATGTTAAGCATAAACCATTACTTGCTGAAGCATAAATAGACTCAATTCATTTTTAGCATACATCCATCACAAATATAGAAAATTGCTAGGGCTGAAAGACCCCTCAACCAATGTTACAGAATACACCATCACACAATATGGAAAAGGTTGTAACATCATCTTATCCTCATCATTTCAACACATGACCAAAACCAATCATCATCCAACTTGTCAACTAGTCTGAACTACATTGGTCTAAGGCCCTAAGACCAGGGCTATGTAGGCAGCACTCGGATGACACGACGTCTCCTGGGGTTAGCTCGACCTCACTCGCTTGTTCATCTACCTGATGAAAAAATCATCTTACCTTTTGACCATGACTTGACCTCGACCAACCTCATCCATAATCGACCCTCTTCCTCCCTTTTAGGGAGAACTACATTGGCCTGAGGCCCTTCCAACAAGGGCTATGTAGGCAACACTCAGTTGACAAAGCATCTTCTGGGGTTAGCTTGGCCACTTTCTTTCGTCCATCCATTCATTCGACCAGATATTTGTCTCAACCTCGCTTCGACCACTGACCTTGGAGATCGTGACTATCTCCTTCGACCACTTCCAAGACACACATTGCCTTAGTTTTTTTCACATGTATGCTACCTCACGAATGGTTAGCAAAATTGTCTGCATCACATTTCGACCCTCACAAGTATAAGATCGCAAGCCGGTTGATCCCCACTACTTATGACATTTTCGTGTTTCGAGGAGTACTTCTTGAGCCCATGATACCTAGAACACGATGACCATTGGAGCTACAGCTTAGATTGAATAACCCAATCAGCTACGACTAAATGCTGGGGCCCAGTTATTTTAATTTTGGCACTCCTTGACCCTTGACCTGCAACAATTTTCCTGACCATCTCGTGAAGTGGTATATGCACAATCACAACTTTTGTAGCATTCTCACTCTAACTTCACCATTTTTCATCCACTCTCTGTCAAATTGGCACTCGAATTCAGGTTCCCTTCCTTTGACTCTCGCTTTGAGGGGGAATACCTCATCTCACATCTAGTGCAACCACCTCTTGTTTTTGTCTTGCAGTTCACTTGAACAACCAACAGGATAAAAATCAACCTTATCCTATACCTGGGGCAACCTACTCCTATTTTTGTCTTGCAGTTCGTCAAGAACAACCAACAAGACAAAAAGGGGCAAATGTAGACACCGAAATCGTGTCTACTCCTTGGTCGTCCTCCCCCCTTAGTCCCCTTGGTCCACTTAACCACTCCTAACCTATGTCTTATTAATTTAAAATAATTATCTTATTTTAAATTAATAATTCTCTCCCCTTGCCATCTCACCCTTGACACCTCACCACCCTAGGATGCCTTTCCTTGGATTCCCTTCATTCCCCCCATGCCAAGTCTTAAATATCTAAACCCCATTCATGACCTATTTCTATCCTCTCATCCATTTTAATCACCTTCAACCGTTTCTTACCTCGACCCACTGACCCGACAGTTGGGAAAACAGATGAAAGGCTATTTCTAGCCTTTTTACTTACCTTCCAGCCACCGACATCGGTCAACTATCAACTGACATCAGCGGTTTTGCCAGCGTCAGTTTCCTTCATAACTGCGTTCTTGACCCGAATGCAGAATCTATTTTTCCAATCTCTCGAATAAAACCTTTCAATCTTCGACCATCCGATCTTTCACTCCTCAATCCGTCAATCCTTCCAATCATCAGACCTCTCACTCTCTCTCTCTCTCAAGTACACACAACAAGCATCAGTAACAGGGCCTCTACACCAGCAACAGGTCTTCTACACTAGCAACATGAGTAACAGGTCTCCAACACTAGCAGCATCAGCAACAGGGACAAGCATCAGCAATGCTCCTTCTTCAGCAAGCCACAAGTAAGTATTTCCTCTTTGTTTTCATCATGTTTTCTAGTTATTACTTCTAAGTGATATGAACTAGACTCAGCCATCATCAACCAGACTATCAACCAGACCACAAACCTGACCTGCCCTTCTCAGAGAGGTTGAAAGGCCTCCTCTACCCTCTATCCCTTTTTGACATTCTATCCATTGTCCCAGACCTCTGCACAGACTCTTAGACCATTCAAACAGACCCAGAACCCTTTTTCAGACCCGTCCACAAAACATAAACTCATCCAGACCCCATCCCAGACCATTGTCCTAACTGACATTGACCACTGCCTCCACCGACATCAGTAGAATAACTGACGTCGGCAGACCTTCCAACCGACGCTGGCAGACTAACTGATGTCAGCAACTGTGACTAAACCAACAGCAGCATTCAGGTAAGCATTTGCTTCTATTTTTGTTTCAGTTTTTAATCATTTCAGTCTTTTATCATTCTGCCTTTTATCATACATTATTTTTATCAATTAGTGAGTTGACATCCCTCAAGGAAGTCTTTGTACTTCTGGGATCAAGATTTTGCTTGGCATCCCACCATCTCCTCATCTAACGCCTTCTTTGTTTTAGTCTCTTTCCTCTATAGGTGTCATCCTCCACAACCAAAGAGGAGTTCCTTCAGTCGTCTGAATTTGGTGCACAAGACCTCATCCGGGTAACATCTAACCCTAGACCATTTCTCTTAGTTTCTCATTTCCTTTTTGAATGTGAAAGCAAAAATCATATAGAAACATTCTGGCACGCCCGGTGGGACCCTAGGGTCTTCCTTGGGTTCTTTTTCATTTCTTTTCATATAGGTGCATTAGGTTTCTCCTTTTCACCTCTTCCTTCTATCTCTTCCAAAAGACACTATTACCAAAAATTAAAAAGAATCATTCTTGTTCTTTCTTTTCTTGCATCTTAGACTAGTCAAAAGTCATACTCTTCAACCTCTTCTCACTTGTCTTCATATGAACTCACATTTCTATTTGTGGTTAAAATACATTGCATTTCATTTCTTCTTGACTGCATACTTAGTCCACATCTAGTAATTAAAATCGCATCATGAATAAAGCGTAGGCCACTTATGTTACACATCCAAATCACTTGCATAAAATCAAACATCTTAACACACCTGAGACAAGGCCTGACTAGGATTTCATCACCCAGCAGATACCTTACCCGTCCCGGCAATCCCACTTGGACTTCACTACCAAAGGGAAAGCCCACTCTATTCTCTAGCAGAGGATAATCTCTAGGGGAAGTATATACTGGCTAAGCGGGCCCAGCTTATCACTGGGTTCGTGAAGTGAGGGGAGCTTGCTCCTTAGCACTAGGCCATGTACGGAACCTAACACAAACTCTTGAGCACCGAAACTAACTTGAAACCAACTTTAGACTACCTCTTCTAGGACCCGTTCTACTAGCCAACTTCCTAAACACACTCTAAGGCATAAGCCAACATGATTCTAAAAGTTGATTCTTAGGATTTAACGCTTAGGATCTGCCTGTCTTCGTCTTCTTTTTTATCTTCATCTGGTTTTTTAAGCTAGTGAGGACGTTTTCTTCTTTTTTTCCAAAAACTTTCAAATTTTTTGAGATTCTGGAAAACATAGTAACCGACATCGGTTTTTCCACCGACGTCGGCAACCTTTCTTCGCCGGCATCGGTTATCTGACCGACATCGGCAATCTATTCCATCAACATCAGTTTTTCAACTGACGTCGGTCACTGTCACAATCTTTTTCTCAAAACAATAGCCTTAAAACCCGACCCTTTTTTTGCCAAAACCACATTCTGAGTTTCTAAAATTGAAAAAACATAGTTTCTAAAACTTGACCCTTCTTGCCTTGAATGGTTTTGACACGCAGTCAAACCAGGACTCTTCTTGACCACACGAGGCACCAACCCCTTCCGCCTTCACCTTCCATGACTAGTCCTTTAATGGAGTATCATTTAGAGACCGAACGAACTCCTACCCATCAACTCCCAATCAACCTTCAATTATCCCCGAAGGGGACCCAAACTTAGAGAGACTCCTTGACCACAATGTCAAGGCTCTCCAACACTATCTCGCAAGAAACCAAATGTGAGACCTTTCAGGTGAAGCGGCGATGACATCAACACCATCCACTACCCAGCCTTCTATGACTCAGACTATTGCCTCAACCATTAACCCGACCATGGCCAATATGCAAAGTTTGGCCTCCCCATCTATTTTTGGACCAACCTCCATTGGGGTTTTATTACCCCCTCAACCACACGCAATTCAACCAAGTTCTACATCATACCAGAACTTGATTGTCTCGACTCCACACACCCTTGCACCTATAAATGTAGGAGTGTCTACCTCCCCATTTGCCAATGCTGCCATGCAACCACCTTTGGCGGTATCTAGTCAACTTATGCCTTCTAACTCCATGGCACAACCGCCCTTGGCTTCCACATCTATCCCAATGACTAGTTACCCATATGTTGTGCCCATACAAGCACAACCATGTATGTCTTATGCCCCTTCTAGCACCTTCCAAGCACCTTACAACTTAGGGGGTACCCCATCTGCCAATCCATTAGCCGCTCTCATCAAGATGCTGATGGACAAAATGTCTAGTCTTGAGGCTTCCATTTCTGGTTCAAGCAATGCCCTTTCATATGACCAAATTTGCAATGAACCCATCCATCCCTCCGTCCCAATCAGGCCATATCCCAGTCAGTGGGAACTTCCTAAATTTTATCATTTTCAGAGTAAGGAAGACCTGCAATAACACCTACAAGCATTCAGACATGCTTGTTATTTGATCGCCCATGATGATGCATTGTTACTACGCATATTCCCCATGTCGCTTTTTGGTGCTGCTATCGACTGGTATAGTTCTCTTGCCAATCACTCTATCTTTTCATTCACTCAACTAACCCAACTCTTCCTTGACCATTTTTCTATCAATATCACCAAAAAAGTCTCAATCACAAACCTCTACTCTATCAAACAGTTTGACGAAGAATCAATAGTTGATTTTGTCGCCCGTTGGAGAGGCTTGATCACCCAACTCTCCTTCCCTTTACCTCAACCTGAGCTCATCGAGCTCTTCTCTCGAGCATGTGCCATGCACATCTCATCCACCTTGCAGGTTCAAACATTCCACACTTTTGATGAAGCTTTCACCATGGCCCAAAAGCTTGAACTCTACACTATTGAAAAGGACAGGGTCAAATTGCGTAATACCAATGCAAAAACTGATGACCCTTCTTCTTCCAGACCTTCTTCTTCCCACTCCAAGTCCAAAGGAGTGGCCAACACTATGGTTGTTAGATCACCATCCTCGACAACAACCGACTAACCTCAACCTTCAACATCACAAAGCATCACAAAACAATTCCAACAACGCTACATACAACGTCAATACACTCCACTTGGAGAGTCATACGCTTCCGTGTTGGAAAAACTCGTCAAGTAGGGGGTCCTCAATCTCCCTCCAATCTAACCACCTCAATTCGACTCCTCAAAAGCCCTCCCTACATGGTATATGGAAAATGACTTTTGTCACTATCACCGTGTCCAAGGCTGTGACATCAACAACTGCCGAACCTTCAAGAACATTGTCCAAGACATGATAGATAAGGGGGATCTTGTTATGGATAACCCGAACACACCACCCAATCAAAACATGGACATCTTTAAACAACCATTCCCAAACCATCCTCCTAGGCAAAACAATGTCCAGACCATGGCTGATGAACCCCAAAAGCATGATATACGCACAGTTAACACAGTCTCACCTCTTGTCCCTGACCAACCTCCTCCACAGGTAGAAGAGCTTTCTTCTCCTATTCATCTATTACAGGTAGAAGAACTTTCTTCTCCTATTAGTCCTCTATTGAACTCTCTTATATTGGAGGACACTTCGACCATACCAATGCCATTAGCCCCACCTTCATCCTTCCTCCTACCAATGGAGGACCATACCCTTCCTACTCCTTAACCACAAGTAGAAGGCATGATCATCCCTGCCCTCTACCCTTTTGAGGAGTCACCAATTCCTTCTCCACCAAGAGAAGACCCTGACTCTTCACCCACTTCGATCAAGGAAGACCTAGTGATGGTTTTCTCTTGCATTTTGCTTGAGATCGCTACATCTCACTCACCTCCGTCCACATCTGAACCCAAATCTGCACAGGCATCCATCAAACCAAAAGAGACTAAATCTCTCGACATTTGACCTATATCAAACCTCACTCACCCACAAGTGAGGGTAGACTCTAACCTTACCTCACACCATAGTGGCCCTCAAACCAAACCAAAGAAGGTCGCTAAACCACACCAGAGAATTCCTCCCCCACCTTCATCATTGCCCTCTATTTTGGGCCCACATCCATCTACCTTAATAGGGGTGCTTCCTACTCCCATAACTCATAGAGGCACATCGCCTCCATTACTCTCTCAACCCACCAAACACATATTTACTTCAAAATAACCAAAACAACCAATGCCTCCTACGCCTCCAAAACAAAGGTCATCAACCCCTATTGCAACAAAACACGCAGACCCATTGGCAGGTTCTTATGCCTTGCTGTTACAATAATTGTTGCAGTCTTCTCACATTAGTCTTCCACCTCTTAAACCATACCAACGTCTCAAACCAAATCCCCTTGGTTTGACGACACTACAGTTTGTGCGTATCATCACACGCCTGGACACGACACTGAACATTGTTGTGCCCTCAAGGTTGTCATTCACCAATGTTTGGAGAAAGACACCCTTCTTCTTGACCATATTATCAACAAAATTTCAACATCGTCCCATGCTTCCCATACCTCTTCACCTTCACACTCATCAACTCTCAGATCAAGACCATCTTGGTTTGACAACACTAAATTTTGTCACTATCATCGCACACCGGGACATGACACTGAGCATTGTTGCACTCTTAAAGCTGTCATTCATCAACACCAAAACAAGGACACCCTTCTCATCAAGGATCCTCTTGAATGCCCCTTTACCAAATCATCGACACAATCACATGTCTCACAAACATCAACACCTAAATCAGGATCCCCTCATCAGACCATGGTCCCTCCACCGCCTTTAACCCTATTATTCGAAATCAACACAGTCAACTTGACCACCAACTTGCCAACCCAAAAGGATAAAGGGAAAAGACATGTTTCTATCCCTTGGACATCCCCATCCATCAAACCTTCACCACAACCAAAACCCAAGCTTACTATCTTGGGCTCATCTCGACCAGCATCCTCGAAGATAATCCCGGACTCCATGGTGAAACAACCTCACCGCATGACCCCTGTGAAGATGTCTTTGTATGATCTCATAAAAAACTCTCCACAGCATCATCAAACCTTTATCAAAACCTTGTAATCAATGGAGGTCCAGCCTGATGACCCCCAACCATTAGCCACTTTAATCAAATCATTACTAACTATTTCCTCTATCACCATCCGTGATTTTGAGATTCCTGCCTCCAACTTGGCAGATCAGGATCTTGTCCTCTCCAACTAAATTTGTCAAACATTCTCTCTAGCAACTGGGGGAATTTGACCTTACCCTAACTATCGTAACCTCGACCAAACATCAAACATCAACCGGCCAAACCATTTGACAACATATCAACTGACCTCGACCAAACATCAACCGACCAGACATCGACCAAACAATGACCAAACATCAACCAACCTTTTAATCATGTCCTCAACCAAGCGCCAACCAAGCCTCGACCAAGTATCAACCAACTTCATGTCCAACATCAACCAACACGTGACCAATTTGGAAAGAAGTAAACAAAGACAAGTTTGCTCCAAATTGGCTCGGACCTCACATCATCATGCACGAGCATGGACTAGGGACTTATCAGAACCTGAGCCCTTTAATGCCTTACATCTGTGACCATTCTACTATTAGTCGAATACTCGATCACTTGACATTTAACTTGAGCTCATCCCTTGAGCAATCCCTGTCCTCTTAATCCTCATTCCTTTCAACCCCATTCCCCTTAACAAATCCTATATAACCCTTTTATAAAGTATGGATTCTTTGTCCTAATAAAAGGGAGCCCTTGAACTTCTATAGTCTTGTCCATGACTCAAAATTTTGTCAAAAATAAATCAAGATGTCAAAATATCCAAGGTCACAAAATCAAAAAGCAGACTGCTCCCTCGAAGGACAGCTGTACTATCATTGATGTAGCTAATAGACTGTTCCCTTGAAAGACAGCTATTCAAAGACCTCAAAAACATATATAAAGCACAAATATAGACCACTCCCTCGAAGGATGGCTATGACTAAATCTTGCTACAAACAGCACTTTTTTTAGAAGCTTCCCGCATCGATTAGCTTCACAAATGACCACAAAGCAAATGACATCGCTATGTAGACTTCCTGCATTGATCAGTCTGCTCAAAAAAAAATAAAAAAATAAAAAGGTCATGGACTTGGCTTGTAGTCGTCTCAGGGTCTCCTATGAAAAGGGGCAAAGTTATCCCTACTTAAAAAGGAGTTACCCTATCCTCCCATCTCATATCACCTTCTCAAGGGACTTCGAGCTCACTTTAATGTCACAGCTATTTGATTACTTCTCTAACACAACCCATGGTCAATGACGTAATGCATGAATGGGGCTCTTGGTTCTAACAATCTCTATCTATGCCATTATTCTGGTTCGTGTCAATGAAAGAGAAATTTGCCTTTCACTTCCCCTACACTTGGGCCACATTCAACCACATCATTTGCCAATCAAACCAAACCAACCCAAACATTTTCAGACCACCAACATGACATAGTCCATTTCACATAGTTTCTATGGACACCAATACACATGGAAACTATCGACGACATAATTTATGTTAAGCATAAACCATTACTTGCTGAAGCATAAATAGACTCAATTCATTTTTAGCATACATCCATAACGAATATGGAAAATTGCTAGGGATGAAAGACCCCTCATCAATGTTACAGAATACACCATCACACAATATGGAAAAGACTGTAACATCATCTTATCCTCATCATTTAACCTCGACCAAACCAATCATCAACCACTTTGTCTCCTTCTGAACTACATTGGTCTGAGGCCCTAAGACCGGGGCTATGTAGGCAGCACTCAGTCGACATGACGTCTTCTGGGGTTAGCTCGACCACATCCATTTTTTTGTCTACCTGATGGACAAACTATCTCTCCTTTGACCATGACTTGACCTCGACCAAAGCAATCCATAACCTTCAACTCTCTTCCTCCCTTTTAGGGAGAACTACATTGGCCTGAGGCCCTTCACACAAGGGCTATGTAGGCAGCACTCATATCACACAATGTCTTCTGGGGTTAGCTCGACCACATTCTTTCGTCCATCCATTCATTTGACCAGCTATCTGTCTTGACCTGCCTCGACCAATGACCTTGGAGATCACGACTATCTCCTCCGACCACTTCCAAGACAAACGTTGCCTTGGTTGTTTCTGCATGTATGCTACCTCATGAATGGTTAGCAAAATTGTCTGTAGACCATATTTTGACCCTCACAAGTATAGGATCGCAAGCCGGTTGATCCCCACTACTTGTGACATTTTCGTGTTTCTAGGAGCACTTCTTGAGCCAGGGATACCTGGAACACGATGACCATTGGAGCTATAACTTAGATTGAATAACCCGATCAGCTACGACCAAATGCTGGGGCCTAGTTATTTCAATTTTGGCACTCCTCAACCTTTGACCTGTGACAATTTGACCTGACCATCTCATGAAGTGGTATACGCACAATCACAGCTTTTGCAGCATTCACACTCACACTTTAACCCTATCCATCCACTCTCTGTCAAATCAGCACCTGATTTCAGGTTCCCTTCCCTCGACTCCCACTTTGGGGGGGAATACCTCATCCCACATCTGGTGCAACTGACTCCTCTTATTTTTGTCTTGCAGTTCATTTGAACAACCAACACAATAGAAACGACCTTATCCCACACCTAGGGCAACCAACTCCTATTTTTCTCTTGCAGTTCGTCAAGAACAACCAACAAGACAAAAAGGAAAAAATGTAGACACTGAAATCGTGTCTACTCCCTTGGTCACTCTTCCCCTTTGGTCCCTTTCCACTTCTAACCATGCCTAACCTATGCCTTATTAATTTAAAATAATCATCTATTTTAAATTAATAATTCCCTCTCTCTCTCATGACACCTCTCCTTGCCACCTCTCCTCTCCTTAGATTCTTTGCCCTTAGATACCCTCATTTATCACCCTATGACCTATTCCAACTTCTCCCCATCAACCTCTCGCGTCCATTTACTCCACCTTCGACCATTTCTTACCCTGACACTTAAACTCGGCAGTTGGGAAAATGGATGAAAGGCTATATTTAGCCTTTTTACCTACCTTTCAGCCGTCGACATCGGTCAACTGTCGACCGATGTCGGTGGTATTGCCGGCATCGATTGAATTCAAAACTGCATTCCACCTCCGGAGTATGGATCCATTTTTCCAATCTCTTGAATCTGACCTTTCAACCTTCAACAATCTGATCTTTCATTCTTCCAAGCAGCCGACCTTCCAATCTTCAGACCTCTCTCTCTCTCAGGCACACAACAAGCTACAACAACAACAGGTACTCTGCATCAGTCATTCCACCTTGCTGTAGGTCTTCTACACCAGCAGCATTAGCAACATGGACAAGCATCAACAACACTCCTTATTCAGCAAGCCACAGGTAAGTATTTTCTCTGTGTTTTCATCATGTTTTCTAGTTATTGCTTCTAAGTGCTATGAAGTAGACTCAGCCATCATCAACCAGACTATCAACCAGACCACAGACCCGACCTACCCTTCTCAGAGAGGCTGAAAGGCCTCTTCTAACCTCTATCTCTTTTTGACATTCTGTCCATTGTCCCACACCCCTGCAACAGACTCTCAGACCCTACACAGACTCCCAGACCCCTTCTCAGACTCGTCCACAGACCATAAACCCGTCCAAAACCTGTCCCAAACCATTGTCCTGACCGACATCGACCACTGCCTCCACTGATGTTGACAGACTAATCGACGTCGGTAGACTTAACAACCAAAGTCAGCAGACTAACCGATGTCGGCAACTGTGACCAAACCGACAGCAAAAAAAAAATGGGTCATGGACTTGACTTGTAGTCGTCTCAGGGTCTCCTATAAAAAGGGGCAAGGTTCTCTCTGATCTAAAACGGGTTACCCTCTCCTCCTATCACATCACCTACTCAAGGGACTTTGAGCTCACTTTAATGTCAAAGCGATTCGATTACTTCTCTAGCACAACCCATGGTCAAAGACGTAATGCATGAATGGGGCTCTTGGTTCTAACAATCCCTATCTATGCCATTATTCTGGTCCGTGTCAATGAAAGAGAAATTATGCCTTTTACTTTCTGCCTACACTTTGGTCACTTCAACCACATCATTTACCAACCCAAATATTTTCAAACCAACAACATGATATTATGACATCATACATTATCATAGTCCATTTCACATAGTTTCTATGGACACCAATACACATGGAAACTATCAACCACACAATTTATGTTAAGAATAAACCATTACTTGCTAAAGCATAAATAGACTCAATTCATTTTTAGCATACATCCATCACGAATATGGAAAATTGCTAGGGATGAAAGACCCCTCAACCAATGTTATAGAATACACCATCACACAATATGGAAAAGGCTGTAACATCATCTTATCCTCATCATTTCAACACATGACCAAAACCAATCATCGACCAACTTGTCAACTAGTCTGAACTACATTGGTTTGAGGCCCTAAGACTGGGGCTATGTAGGCAGCACTCGGATGACATGACGTCTCCTGGGGTTAGCTCGACCTCCCTCGTTTGTTCGTCTACTTGATGAACAAACCATCTTACCTTTTGACCATGACTTGACCTCGACCAAACTCATCCATAATCGACCCTCTTCCTCCCTTTTAGGGAGAACTACATTGGCATGAGGCCCTTCCAACAAAGGCTATGTAGGCAACACTCAGTTGACATAGCATCTTCTGGGGTTAGCTCAGCCACTTTCTTTCTTCCATCCATTCATTCAACCAGCTATCTGTCTCAGCCTCGCTTCGACCACTGACCTTCGAGATCGTGATTATCTCCTCTGACCACTTCCAAGACAAACATTGCCTTGGTTGTTTTTGCATGTATGCTACCTCACGAATGGTTAGCAAAATTGTTCGCATCACATTTCAACCCTCACAAGTATAGGATCGCAAGCCGGTTGATCTCCACTACTTGTGACATTTTCATGTTTCCAGGAGCACTTCCTGAGCCCGAGATACCTGAAACATGACGACCATTGGAGCTACAACTTAGATTGAATAACCTGATCAGCTATGACTAAATGCTAGGGCCTGGTTATTTCAATTTTGGCACTCCTCGACCCTTGACCTGCGATAATTTTCTTGACCATCTCGTGAAGTGGTATACGCGCAATCACAACTTTTGTAGCGTTCTCACTCCAACTTCACCATTTTTCATCCACTCTCTGTCAAATCGGCACTCGACTTCAGTTTCCCTTCCTTCGACTCCCGCTTTGAGGGGGAATACCTCATCTCACATCTGGTGTAATCACCTCTTGTTTTTGTCTTGCAATTCACTTGAACAACCAACAGGACAAAAATCGACCTTATCCTATACCTGGGACAACCTACTCCTATTTTTGTCTTGCAGTTCGTCAAGAATAGCCAACAAGACAAAAAGGGGCAAATGTAGACAACGAAATCGTGTCTACTCCTTGGTCGTCTTCCCCCCTTAGTCCCCTTGGTCCACTTAACCACTCCTAACCTATGTCTTATTAATTTAAAATAATTATCTTATTTTAAATTAATAATTCTCTCCCCTTTCCATCTCACCCTTGACACCTCACCACCCTAGGATGCCTTTCCTTGGATTCCCTTCATTCCCCCCATGCCAAGTCTTAAATGCCTAAACCCCATTCATGACCTATTTCTATCCTCTCATCCATTTTAATCACCTTCGACCATTTCTTACCCCGACCCGTTGACCTGACAGTTGGGAAAATAGATGAAAGGCTATTTTTAGCCTTTTTACCTGCCTTCCAACCACCGATGTCGATCAACTATCAACCGACGTCGGTGGTTTTGCCAGCATCAGTTTCCTTCATAACTACGTTCTTGACCCGAATGCAAAATACGTTTTTCCAATCTCTCAAATCGGACCTTTCAATCTTCGACCATCCGATCTTTCACTCCTCAATCTGTCAATCCTTCCAATCATCAGACCTCTCACTCTCTCTCTCTCAGGTACACATAGCAAGCATCAGCAACAGGGCCTCTACACTAGAAATAGGTCTTCTACACCAACAACATCAGTAATAGGTCTTCAACACCAGTAGCATTAGCAACAGGGACAAGCATCAGCAACGCTCCTTCTTTAGCAAGCCACAAGTAAGTATTTCCTCTATGTTTTCATCATGTTTTCTAGTTATTGCTTCTAAGTGCTATGAACTAGACTCAACTATCATCAACCAAACTATCAACTAGACCACAGACCCTATCTTCCCTTCCTGGAGAGGTTGAAAGGCCTCCTCTACCCTCTGTCCCTTTTTGACATTCTGTCCATTGTCCCAGACCTCTGTATAGACTCTCAGACCATTCAAACAGACCCAGAACCCTTTTTCAGACCCGTCCATAGACCTTAAACTCGTCCAGACCCCATCCTGGACCATTGTCTTGACTAACATCGACCACTGCCTCCATCGACGTCGGCAGAATAACCAACGTCGGCAGACCTTCCAACCGATGCCGGCAGACTAACCGACATCGGTGACTATGACCAGACCGACAACAACATTCAGGTAATCATTTGCTTCTATTTCTGTTTCAATTTTTAATCATTTTAGTCTTTTATCATTCTGCCTTTTATCAGACATTATTTTTATCAATCAGTGGGTTGACATCACTCAAGGAAGTCTTTGTACTTTTGGGATCAAGCTTTTGCTTGGCAACCCACCATCTCATCTAACACCTTCTTTGTTTTAGTCTCTTTCCTCTACAGGTGTCATCCTCCACAACCAAAGAGGAGTTCCTTTAGTCGTTTGAATTTGGTGTGCAAGACCTCATCTGGGTAACATCTAACCCTAGACCATTTCTCTTAGTTTCTCATCTCCTTTTTGAATGTGAAAGCGAAAATCGTATAGAAACATTCTGGCACGCCCGGTGGGACACTAGGGTCTTTCTTGGGTTCTTTTTCATTTCTTTTCATATAGGTGCATTAGGTTTCTCCTTTTCACCTCTTTCTTCTATCTCTTCCAAAAGACATCATAAGCCAAATTTAAAAAGAATCATTCTTGTTCTTTCTTTTCTTGCATCTTAGACTAGTCAAAAGTCATACTCTTCAACATCTTCTCACTTGTCTTCATACGAACTCACATTTCTATTTGGGCTTAAAATACATTACATTTCATTTCTTCTTGACTACATACTTAGTCCACATCTAGTAATTAAAACCGCATCATAAATAAAGTGTAGGCCACTTATGTTACACATCCAAACCACTTGCACAAATTAAACATCAAAACTTAACTGAGACAAGGCCCGACTGGGATTTCATCACCCAGTGGTTACCTTACCCATCCCGGCAATCCCACTTGGACTTCACTACCAAGGGGAAAGCCCACTCTGTTCTCTGGCAGAGGATAATCTCTAGGGGAAGTATATACTGGCTAAGCGAGACCAGCTTATCACTGGGCTCATGAAGTGAGGGGAGCTTGCTCCTTAGCACCAGGCCATGTACAAAACCTAACACAGACTCTTGAGTGCCTAAACTAACCCAAAACCAACTTTAGACTACCTCTTCTAGAACCCGTTCTACAAGCCAACCTCTCAAACACACTCTAAGGCATAAGCCAACATGATTCTAAAAGTTTATTCTTAGGATTTAACGCTTAGGGTCTGCCTGTCTCCATCTATTTTTTAATTCTTATCTGGTTGTTTGAGCTAGTGAGGACGTTTTCTTCTTTCCAAAAACCTTCAAATTTCTTGAGTTTTTGAAAAACACAGTAACCGACATCAGTTTTTAAATCGATGTCGATAACTTTCTTCGCCGGCATCGGTCATCTGACCGACGTCAGCAGCCTGTTTCACCAACATCAATTTTTCAACTGACGTTGGTCACTGTCTAATTCTTTTCCTTAGACAGCAAACTTAAAACCTGACTTTCTTGTTGTCCAACACCCATTCTAATTTTTTGAGACTAAAAAACACAATTTTTGAGACTTGACCTCTTGCCTTGAATGGTTTTGACACGTAGTCAAATCAGGACTCTTCTTGACCTCGCGAGGCAACAACTGCTTCCACCTTCACCTTCCATGCCTAGTCCTCTAATGGAGTATCATTCATAGACCGAACGAACTCCTACCCGACCAACTCCCAATCAACCTTCAATTGTCCCCAAAGGGGACCCAAACTTTGAGAGACTCCTTGCCCATAATGTCAAGGCTCTCCAACACTATCTCGTAAGAAACCAAATGTGAGACTTTTCGGGTGAAGCGGCGATGACATCAATACCATCCACTACCCAGCCTTTTATGACTCAGACTATTGCCTCAACCATTAACCTGACCATGGCCAATATGCAAAGTTTGGCCTCCCCATCTATTTTTGGACCGACCTCCATCAGGGTTCCATTACCCCCTCAACCACCCGCAATTAAACCAAGTTCTACATCATACCAGAACTTGATTGTTTCGAATCCACACACTCTTGCACCTATAATTGCAGAAGTGTCCACCTCCCTTTTTGCCAATGCTGCCATGCAACCACCTTTGGCGGTATCTAGTCAACTTATGTCTTCTACCTTCATGACACAACCACCCTTGGCTTCCACTTCTATCCCTATGACTAGTCATCAATATGTTGCACCTATACAAGCGCAACCGACTACGTCATACGCCTCTTCTAGCACCTTCCAAGCACATTACAACCTAGGGGGCGCCACATCTGCCAATTCATCAGCCGATCTCATCAAGATGTTGATGGACAAAATGTCTAATCTTGAGGCTTCTATTTCTGGTTCAAGCAATGTCCTTTCATATGACCAAATTTACAACGAACCCATCCATCCCTTCGTCCCAATCCAACCGTATCCCAGTCAGTGGGAGCTTCCTAAGTTTACTTGCTTCCAGAGTAAGGAAGACCCACAACAACATCTATGAGCATTCAGACATGCTTGTTATCTTATAGCGCATGATGATGCGTTATTGCTACGCACCTTCCCCATGTCACTTTCTGGCCCTCCCCTTGATTGGTACAGCTCTCTCACCAGTCATTCTATCTTTTCATTCACTCAACTTGCCCACTTATTCTTTGACCATTTTTCTATCAATATCACCAAAAAAGTCTCAATCACAGACCTCTACTCTATCAGGCAATTTGATGATGAATCAATAGTCGATTTTGTCACCCGTTGGAGAGGATTAATCAACCAACTCTCCTTCCCTTTACCTCAACCCAAGCTCATTGAGATCTTTTCTCGAGCATGTGCCAAGCACATCTCATCCACCTTGCAGATTCAAACATTCCACACTTTTGATGAAGCTTTCACCATGGCCTGAAAGATTGAACTCTGCGCTATTGAAGAAAACAGGGTCAAATTGCCTAAAACCAACGCAAAAGCCAATGACCCTTCTTCTTCCAGACCTTCTTCTTCTACCAACTCCAAGTCTAAAGGAGTGACCAACACTGTGGTCATTAGATCACCATCCTCGACAACAACTGACCAATTTCAACCTTCAACGTCTCAAAGCATCACAAAACAATTCCAACAACGGTATATACAACGTCAGTATACTCCTATAGGAGAACCATACGCTTTCGTTTTGGATAAACTCGTCAAGCAGGGGGTCCTCAATCTCGCTCCAATCTGACCACCTCAATTCGACCCCTCAAAACCTATATCTGCATGGTACAGGGAAAACAACTTCTGTCACTATCACCGCATCCAAGGCCATGACATAAACAACTACCAAACCTTCAAGAACATTGTCCAAGACATGATAGATAAGGGAGATCTTGTTTTGGATAACCCAAAGGCACCACCTAATCAACACATCGATATCTTCAAACAACCTTTTCCTAACCATCCTCCTAGCCAAAACAATGTCCAGACCATGGCCGATAGCTCCCAAGAGCATGATATACACACGGTCAACACGGTCTCACCTCTTGTCCCTGACCAACCTCCTTCATAGGTAGAAGAGCCATCTTCTCCTATTAGTTCTCCATCGACCTCTCTTATATTGGAGGATGCTGCAACCATACCAGCACTGCTAACCCCACCTTCATCCTTCCTCCTACCAATGGAGGACCATACCTTGCCTACTCCTCAACCACAAGTAGAAGGCACAATCATTCCTGCCTTTTACCCTCTTGAGGAGCCACATTCTCCAATTCCCTCTCCACCAAGCGAAGACCCTGTCTCTTCACCCACTTTGATCGAGGAAGACCCAGTGATGGTTTTCTCTTGCCTTATGCTTGAGATCACTACATCTCACTCACCCCCGTCCATATCTGAACCCAAACCCGCACAGACATCCACCATGCCAAAAGAGATTAAATCTCTTGACATTCGCCCCATATCTAACTTTGCCTCAGACAATAGTGGCCCTCGCACCATACCAAAGAAGGCCACTAAACCACACTGGAGAATTCCTCCCCCACCTTTATCATTACTTTCAATTTTAGGCCCGCACCCATCTACCTTGATAGGGGTACTTCCTACTCCCATACCTCATAGAGGCAAATTGCCTCCATTACTCCCTCAACCCATTAGACATATATTTCCTCCAAAATGACCAATACCTCTTATGCCTCCAAAACAAAATTCATCAACCCCTACTGCAACAAAACAAGTAGACCAATTGGCGGGTTCTTATGCCTCACTATTACGACAATTTTTGCAATCTTTTCTCATCAGTCTTCCACCTCTTAAACCATACCAATCTCTCAGACCAAAACCCCCTTGGTTCAACGACACTAAAATTTGTGCGTATCATCACATGCTTGGGCATGATACTAAATGTTGTTGTGCCCTTAAGGTTTTTATTCACCAATGCTTGGAGAAAGACACCCTTCTTCTTGACCACATTGTCAACAAACCTTCAACACTGTCCCTTGCCTCTCAGACCTCCTCACCGCCCCACTCATAAACTCTCAGATCAAGACCATCTTGGCTCAACAACTCTAAATTTTGCCACTATCATCACACTCTGGGACATGACACTGAGCGTTGTTGCGCTCTTAAAGCTATCACTCGTCAACATCAAAAAAAGGATACCCTTCTCATCAAGGATCCTCTTGACCACCCCTTCGACAAATCATCAACTCCGACCCATGCTTCTCAAACCTCATCACCTAAATCGGGATCCCCACGCCAGACTATGGTACCTTTGCTGCCTTTAACCCCCTTATTCAACATCAACACAGTCAATCTGACCACCAAGCCTCAACCGACCTTGACCAATCTGTCAAACATTCTCCCTAGCTGCTGGGGGAATTCAACGTTCAACCAAGCCTCGACCAACCTTTCAACCCAGTCTTGACCAAATATCAATCACTCTTTTAATCCTAAACCTCAACTAGGCCTCAACCAAGCCTCGACCATGCCTCGACCAAACAAGCATTGACTCGACCTCAACCAAACATCAACCAACCTTGTTAATCATGACCTCGACCAGACCATCGACCAAACCTCAACCAAACCTCGACCAAACATTCAACCCAACCATTGACCAATCATTAATCAAATATTCATTGACCCGACCCTCGACTGAACATTCAACCAGGTTCGACCAATCAGCGACCATACCGACCAACCAAGCATCAGCCACCAACACGTGACCAATTTGGAAAGAAGTAAACAAAGACAAGTTTGCTCTAAATTGGCTTGGACCTTTCATCATCATGCACAAGCATGGACCAGGGACTTATCAGAACCTGAGCCCTTTAATTCCTTGCATCTGTGACCATTCTACTGTTAGTCGAGTACTCGTCCACTTGACATTTAACTTGAGCTCATCCCTTGAGCATCCCCGTCCTCTTAATCCTTATTCCTTTCAACCCTATTCCCCTAAAACAAACCCTATGTAACCCTTTTATGAAGTATGGATGCTTTGTCTTAATAAAAGGGAGCCCTTGAACTGCTATAGTCTTGTCCATGACTCAAAATTTTGTCAAAAAATAAATCAAGATGTCAAAATATTCAAGGTCACAAACTCTAAAAGTAGACTGCTCCCTCGAAGGATAGCTGTACTATCATTGTTGTAGCTAATAGACTACTCCCTCGAAGGACAGCTATTCAAAGCCCTCATATATATATAAAGCAAAAATACAGACCACTCCCCATAAGGATGGCTATGACTAAACTCTTGCTACAAACAACACTCTTTTAGAAGCTTCCCGCATCGATCAGCTTCATAATTGACCACAAAGCAAATGACATCTCTATGCAGACTTCCCACATTGATCAGTCTATTTAAAAAAAAAAAAAATGGGTTATGGACTTGACTTGTAGTCGTCTCAGGGTCTCCTATAAAAAGGGGCAAGGTTCTCTCTGCTTTAAAATGGGTTACCCTCTCCTCCTATCACATCACCTACTCAAGGGACTTTGAGCTCACTTTAATGTCAAAGCGATTTGATTACTTCTCTAACACAACCCATGGTCAACAACGTAATGCATGAATGGGGCTCTTGGTTCTAACAATCCCTATCTATGCCATTATTCTGGTCCGTGTCAATGAAAGAGCAATTATGCCTTTTACTTTCTGCCTACACTTTGGTCACATTCAACCACATCATTTACCAACCCAAACATTTTTAGACCAACAACATGACATTATGACATCATACATTATCATAGTCCATTTCACATAGTTTCTATGGACACCAATACACATGGAAACTATCGACCACACAATTTATGTTAAGCATAAACCATTACTTGCTGAAGCATTAATAGACTCAATTTATTTTTAGCATACATCCATCACGAATATAGAAAATTGCTAGGGCTGAAAGACCCCTCAACCAATGTTACAGAATACACCATCACACAATATCATGACATTATGACATCATACATTATCATAGTCCATTTCACATAGTTTCTTAGGACACCAATACACATGGAAACTATCGACCACACAATTTATGTTAAGCATAAACCATTACTTGCTGAAGCATAAATAGACTCAATTCATTTTTAGCATACATCCATCACAAATATAGAAAATTGCTAGGGCTGAAAGACCCCTCAACCAATGTTACAGAATACACCATCACACAATATGGAAAAGGCTATAACATCATCTTATCTTCATCATTTCAACACATGACCAAAACCAATCATCGTCCAACTTGTCAACTAGTCTGAACTACATTGGTCTGAGGCCCTAAGACTAGGGCTATGTAGGCAGCACTCGGATGACACGACGTCTCTTGGGGTTAGCTCGACCTCACTCGCTTGTTCGTTTACCTGATGAAAAAATCATCTTACCTTTTGACCATGACTTGACCTCGACCAACCTCATCCATAATCGACCCTCTTCCTCCCTTTTAGGGAGAACTACATTGGCCTGAGGCCCTTCCAACAAGGGCTATGTAGGCAACACTCAGTTGACATAGCATCTTCTGGGGTTAGCTTGGCCACTTTCTTTCGTCCATCCATTCATTCGACCAGATATTTGTCTCAGCCTCGCTTCGACCACTGACCTTGGAGATCACGACTATCTCCTTCGACCACTTCCAAGACAAACATTGCCTTAGTTTTTTTCGCATGTATGCTACCTCATGAATGGTTAGCAAAATTGTTTGCATCACATTTCGACCCTCACAAGTATAAGATTGCAAGCCGGTTGATCCCCACTACTTGTGACATTTTTGTGTTTCGAGGAGTACTTCTTGAGCCCATGATACCTAGAACACGATGACCATTAGAGCTACAGCTTAGATTGAATAACCCAATCAGCTACGACTAAATGCTGGGGCCCCGATTATTTCAATTTTGGCACTCCTTGAACCTTGACCTACAACAATTTTCCTAACCATCTCGTGAAGTGGTATATGCACAATCACAACTTTTGTAGCGTTCTCACTCTAACTTCACCATTTTTCATCCACTCTCTATCAAATTGGCACTCGAATTCAAGTTCCCTTCCTTCGACTCTCGCTTTGAGGGGGAATACTTCATCTCACATCTGGTGCAACCACCTCTTGTTTTTGTCTTGCAGTTCACTTGAACAACCAACAGGATAAAAATCAACCTTATCCTATACCTGGGGCAACCTACTCCTATTTTTGTCTTGCAGTTCGTCAAGAACAACCAACAAGACAAAAAGGGGCAAATGTAGACACCGAAATCGTGTCTACTCCTTGGTCGTCCTCCCCCCTTAGTCCCCTTGGTCCACTTAACCACTCCTAACCTATGTCTTATTAATTTAAAATAATTATCTTATTTTAAATTAATAATTCTCTCCCCTTGCCATCTCACCCTTGACACCTCACCACCCTAGGATGCCTTTCCTTGGATTCCCTTCATTCCCCCCATGCCAAGTCTTAAATATCTCAACCCCATTCATGACCTATTTCTATCCTCTCATCCATTTTAATCACCTTCGACCATTTCTTACCCCGACTCGCTGACCTGACAGTTGGGAAAACAGACGAAAGGCTATTTCTAGCCTTTTTACTTGCCTTCCAGCCACTGACGTCAGTGGTTTTGCCGACGTCAGTTTCCTTCATAACTGCATTCTTGACCCGAATGCAGAATCCATTTTTCCAATCTCTCGAATAAGACCTTTCAATCTTTAACCATCTGATCTTTCACTCCTCAATCCATCAATCCTTCCAATCATCAGACCTCTCACTCTCTCTCTCTCAGGTACACACAACAAGCATCAGCAACAGGGCCTCTACACCAGCAATAGGTCTTCTGCACCAGCAACATCAGTAACAGGACTTCAACACCAGCAGCATCAGCAACAGGGACAAGCATCACCAATGCTCCTTCTTCAATAAGTGACAAGTAAGTATTTATAATTTTTGTATAGGGTCCCACCGGGCGTGCCAAAATATTTCTATACGATTTTCGCTTTCACATTCAAAAAGGAAATGAGAAACTAAGAGAATAGGTCTAGGGTTAGATGTTACCCAGATGAGGTCTTGCGCACCAAATTCAGATGACTGAAGGAACTCCTCTTTGGTTGTGGAGGATGACACCTGTAAAGAAAAGAGACTAAAACAAAGAAGGTGTTAGATGAGGAGATGGTGGGCTGCCAAGCAAAATCTTGATCCCAAAAGTATAAAGACTTCTTTGAGGGATGTTAACCCACTGATTGATAAAAATAATGTCTGATAAAAGGCAGAATGATAAAAGACTGAAATGATTAAAAATTGAAATAGAAATAGAAGCAAATGCTTACCTAAATGCTACTGTCGGCCTGGTCACAGTCGCCGACGTTGGTTAGTCTGCCAGCGTCGATCGGAAGGTCTACCGATGTCGGTTATTCTGTCGATGTCGGTGGAGGCAGTGGTTGATGTCGGTCAGGACAATGGTCTGGGATGGGGTCTGGACGAGTTTATGGTCTGTAGATGGGTCTGAAAAAGGGTTGTGTCTGTTTGAATGGTTTGAGAATCTGTGCAGAGGTCTGGGACAATGGACAGAATGTCAAAAAGGGACAGAGGGTAGAGGAGGCCTTTCAACCTCTCTGGGAAGGGTAGGTCGGGTCTGTGGTCTAGTTGATAGTTTGGTTGATGATGGTTGAGTCTAGTTCATAGCACTTAGAAGCAATAACTAGAAAACATGATGAAAACACAGAGGAAATACTTACTTGTGGCTTGCTAAAGAAGGAGCGTTGTTGATGCTTGTCCCTGTTGCTGATGCTGCTGGTGTTGAAGACCTGTTACTGATGTTGCTGGTGCAGAAGACTTGTTGCTGGTGTAGAGGCCCTATTGCTGATGCTTGTTGTGTGTA
>JARHVA010004524.1:1052500-1097500 GCA_037957365.1 Torreya grandis
AACCTATTTAAAAACCTATAGAATTGGAGAGGCTTCTCTAACTCTCTAGAATTCTCCAATTCTAGAGACTTCTACTAATTTAAAAATATTTCTAATTTTCCCTCCATTGGCCTATTTAAATAACACTCCCTCCACTCTCAAATTCATGAATAAGAATTGTAGGGAAACAATGCCAAAATTATCTTAGAAATCATATAGCATATCCATAATCAAGCATCAAACATCCATTATCACAATCTAATATCAAGCGTCACTTTGTCAATCAGAGTCTATAAGCAATAATGAATCTTGGAATGGAGCTATGAGAAGGTAGAGAGGATGGTAAGAGTGTTTTACTAGTTTTGATTTATCTTTTTTTTCCCTTCCTATTGGTATCATTAATTTTGGGTTTTTATTATCATTTTTTATAATATTTTGTTGAATCCTAAATTTGGTGCACATTTTGGAAACCACGATGGGACCCGATCCAAGTGGTCACCCATCATTTCATTATCCTTTAGGTTAAGTATTATTGGTATAAACTACCTTGTCAAGATTTTAATCTAGCACCCATCACTTCCTATCAAGGCCTTTTCATACTTAGCACCCATCACATCATCCTTGCCAGTATGAAAGGTACTTGATCCCATCACTATCCTTATCATTGCCTCTTCATGTCTAGCACCCATCCAATCAATTTTTCTAGCCTGAAAGACATTTGATCCCATCATCTCCTAGTCTCCTTGATATATTGGATCCTCTATTGGTAATCCCTAGTTGTCACTTTTCTAAATCACCTTCCTTGGCCAGTTTTTTATTCAGTTTCTAGATTAAATCAATATTCAAAGACCTTATCACCCCCATCATGTCATCCATCCTTCCATCTTAAACTAGGGGAAACAACTTGAATATATCTAAATCATCATCATCCTATCCAAATCTAAGTCTATTCTCTATCCCCATCACATCATGATTATCATAATCCAACCCATCATCCAATCACTCATCCCATCATTAGATAAGACTAATATTATGACATTACATGTAAATACTTGTCTATTATCTATCTGATGTTTGTCTATTATTTGTCTTATATATATATATATATATATATATATATATATATATATATATATATATATATATATATATATATATATATATATATATATATATATATATATATATATATATATATATATATATATATAAAATGTTTGATAGCATCGTGTCTATTTTTGTCTATTGGGAAATGAATGAGGATGCTATGAGGACACCCAAAGTGCCCTCGAGGATACAGAGTTCACTATTTGCCCATGCACTTTGGCATCATGTTCTCTTGATCATGATTATATCATGGGGCATCTTGTCAAGTGATATATTTTTAGATTACTTAGACTATGATGAGTTTATGACATTTGTGATGGCTTGATCTCATCATCCTTCTCCCCATCACAACCCATCTAACTAACATCTAATCTTTCATCCTTATCTCATCATCTGCATCATATCCTTCAATCACTAACAAGACTAATCATCCTTATCATAATCATTTTCTAATCACCAATCATTAATCATCATCATTATAATCATTGTCATCATCATCTCCTAGTTATAACTACATTAGCCTAAGGTGTGTTCAGACTATGTAGGTGGCACTTGGCCACTTTTATGTGACCAAGGATAGCTCGACCACTATCTCTATCATCCATCCTCATCCCCCAATAGTTTGGTCACTCGATCACATCATTTATTCTCTCTCATCATCATCATCATCATCATCATCATCATCATCATCATCATCATCATCATCATCATCATCATCATATTGATCAACTTTAGATTTGAGATACACCCATCATATCTTATCAAATCATCTTATTCTGGCCTATATCTCTCACTTGAATACATCCTTATTTGGGATACATCTAAATGTGGCCTTCTATCTTATCATCATCATGTTACAATTGATTCCCATGCATGTGTCCTTGCTTGTGATGTGTCTACAACTGTGACACCCATCATCTCTATTCCCTGTGTATGTGTCCCTGTCAGGGGCACCATTATCAATTTTTAGCTCATCTCTCAACATCGAACTCATATTCTTCATCTTCTATCCCACATTTGGCATCCCATCCCCTTATCTCTCCATCACATCCCACCCCTCATTTTTTATTTTGTGTGGTTATCCAACTCATTCTTCCCTACATGCCCCTTTAAGGGGGCATCATATCCCCTAACATCATTTACTAACATTCATCCATGACATGTTTCTCATTTGAAATACCATTACTCCTTCCACTTCACTCCACTCATAATGCCCTTTCAAAGAGGGGTAAAATGTATGCACCTAAAATCACTCACTTCATTACTATTGATGAATATTCTTATTAGTTGACACTAATTTCATTAATCTATTTTATTTTACTGATTAACCCCTCTTCCTAATCCATTTATCTAATATTCTCATCCCTCTATTATCTAAATTTACAAAACTTATTCCATCCCATTCCTCCATTAATTCCTCCTAATCTTCCATCATCGTAATATAATTCTAGTTATCTATTATTTGGAAATTTTTAATTCCTATATCCTCACCTAACCACCTACTAGTCTACCCCTAGGTATTCCTACATCCCTAGGAATTATAATCTTCTCATTAAACCACTAATTAAACCCCATCACCTACTAATCCACTCCCTAATCCCACTAGCCAATTTAAAAATCATATTTATTCACCTAACACCTTAGTTACCCTATCATCCTAGCTATTCCTACAACCCTATGAGCCCTAATTTCATTTATAATAGAACTGGTGTTGGCTAAATAATCCATTCAACATCTACACCTTGCATCTCATCCATCATCTAATAAATTTAGATGCCTAATAAAGTCTAAAAAGTTAAAAAAATCATTCATCTAATGGTGAAAACCAGTCTTCTGGTGCCTTGGGCAAGTACCATGATAAAAACCGGTTTTCGACATCATGGTAAAATAATATATTATCCACATTATTCCTCAGCACTTGAGGGAAAATACATCCATTTCATATCTTCTTCTTCCTTCCCAATTGTCACATCCCTTGTCCACCTTTTCTATATCACCCACCATCTTATCCCTTGATCCATTGTTCCTATCCATCATCCACCATCATATCATGCATCCTATCTTTTATTCCTTCTTATCTTGATCTTTGTAAAGAAGCAGAAGGTGTCTTGATAATTGTCCCAAACTCCTCTTGGCATACCCTCTAATAAACACTTAGGTGAATGACCATCTGGTTCCTTCTTGATGTGCTTATTGGCTATCCCTAATCCATTCATCCTTGGTCCCCATCATTGTCATCCTTTGTCATCCCATCCACCATCCCTCCATTCTTCTTCTAGCTACTAGGCTTGGTATTCCCTTTGTTAGTAACCCCATTTGTATAGTGTATATACATATCCCAAAAATCCCTAAAAATTAAAAAATGTCAAAAACCTTAAAAATCATAAAATTTACAAAATCCAAAATAGTCCATTGTGTCTTATCTTATACCTAATCCCTTAATCACATCCATATCCATCCATATCATGTTATCCCATCTTTGGATACCACATTTCATCTTGAAATCCGATCCAAGTGGTCACCCATCATTTCATCATCCTTTTGGCTAAGTATTATTGGTATACATCACCTTGTCAAGATTTTAATCTAGCACCCATCACTTCTTATCAAGGCCTTTTCATACCTGGCACCCATCACATCATCCTTTTCCAGTATGAAAGGTATTTGATCCCATCACCATCTTTATCATTGCCTCTTCATGTCTAGCACCCATCCAATCATATTACTTCACCTAATACCCTAGCTACCCTATCATCCTAGTTATTATTACAACCCTATGAGCCCTAATCTTCATTGATCACTGACTAAACTCTCTCATTATCTCCTAAAACCTATTTATAAACCTCTAAAATTGGAGAGGCTTCTCTAACTCTCTAGAAGTCTCCAATTCTAGAGACTTATACTAATTTAGAAATATTTCTAATTTTCTCTCCATTGGCCTATTTAAACAACACACCCACCACTCTCAAATCCATGAAGAAGAATTTTCAGGAAACCACACCAAAATTATCCTAGAAATCATATAGCATATCCATAATCAATCATCAATCATCCTTTATCACAATCTAATATCAAGCATCACTTTGTCAATCTGAGTTTACAAGCAATCATGAATCTTGGAATGGAGCTATGAGAAGGTAAAGAGCATGGTAAAATTGTTTTACTAGTTCTGATTTATCTTTTCTATCCCTTCCTATTGGTGTCATTACTTTTGGGTTTTTTTTTAATCATTTTTGATAATATTTTGTTGAATCCCAAATTTGGTGCACAATTATAAAAAAAAAGCAACATGGAAACAAAATATTTTTTACAAACTTAATAATCCCATCTCTCACTTGGTGGATGAAATCCATTGTTTAAAATGCGCTCTCTTGATACACCTTTCAACACTACTTCAAAGAGGTTACTAAACATGCTATTTTTTTTTTGTTTTCTAATTTAAGGGGCAAAACCATTACTAATGGGGATGTATCGTTCTTAATGACTCAATTTCACGGAACAATTTTGAAGATCTCCCCAATAGTGATGCCAACAAAAATATTAGTTTATAAACATTAATATTTTTCTTTTCCATCATTCTTCATTTTGCGAAGATATTATTGTTTTTACTTTTTAATTATAATTATTATTGGGTTTCACATATTTTATTAGGTTCTTTATTTTTGGTAGTTCTTAAGCTATTGGTTTTTGAAGCATTGATGGTTTTCCAGTCTAATTTCTCAAATACGTCTCATTTTATTTTCATACCAATTAGTATCTCTATCAACAAGGAATGAAAATTTGTTGACCTTATTGACCTCCTTGCGATCTTCCTCCCAATTGGGGCCACAATTGATTACTTTTGAACTTGCTGTAGCTAAAATATTTTCTCTCATCTCTTGGATGGTAGTGCAATGTCTCTCATAGTTCTATCTAATTACTTATTCTTGACTTTGTTTTTGGTCAATGTGCTTTTTCATTGCTTCCTTCTTGTTACTAGCATGTTTTGGGATGATTATCTTTCTATCTAGTATCTTTGTATCCAGTTTTATTTTTTGACATGTGTTTAATGCCTTTCTATCTTTGTAAACGGGTGAGGCCCCTTTTCCCTTATTTATAATATTAAAATAAACAATCACATCCCTCGCAACATGATTTTTTAAATTATGATAGGAAGAATGACCTAAATTTGATGGTTGTATAACCGTATTTATATTTTTAAACCATAAAAAATAATCAATTTTTATAAAAAACTATATTAAATACAAAATAGAATTTTAAACAAATTATCAAAAATTATAAAAATTTATTATATATATTCTTTCATATATCCTTCTTATAATATAAATTTTATAAATTATATTAATATTTGAAAAACAATATTAAATAAATAATTTAAAAAAAAAAATCATGACAGAAAAAATTGACCATTAAAAAAAATCCTTTCCTTCTCATGATACTTCGTGCATGTGAAAGTTCCTCCCCTGTTATATGAACTTCATAAAATTATTCAATCTCACAACATTAATGTAACCATTATGCCCAACTATATTTTAAAAAGAAGCATATTCCCAAAGAGTTCCCTAGTGTCACCTAACATCACACTAACATCTCTCAAAACATATTGGAAAGGGATTTTGGATAACAATCAACAAACCAAAAGATCAAAGGGGATGGAACATAAACTTTATCATCAATGGGATTTTATAAACCTTATTACCATCTTATTAAACTTTTGGGATTTTATAAAATTTAGTTAAATTGCAGTAATAATTTTTTCATTTCTTTTTCTTGTCTTTTATTTTTTAACAAATATTTTATAAATAAATGTTATATTTTATTATTTCATTGTTTTAGAGGTAGATGACCATCATTTCAAATATCAATTGAGGGAGGTTGTAAAAATTAGTAAATATTTTTAAAAATGACTTATTTAGAGAAGTCCATCATAAGAATTTGGAAAAGATCCTCTTTCTCTTTTTATATATATCAAAATAATTATTATAATTTAATAATGATAATGATTTTTTTATGTATTTATTAATTTTTCAAAAACACATTTAAATAGACTTTTTGTAATTTAAGAAAATTATTTATATAAACATTTTAGGTTCCATTTTTCATATATTTGTTTTTATGATGACAATAGATTATATACGTTAATCAAAATGATCTATAAGAATTTTAAGCAATCTTTATGTAATAACTTTCTCTCTCACACACACACATAATATAACATATTTAAACTTTTTTACTATTAAAACATTTCAAAATAATTTTATTATTAAAAATAATAATATACAAAATTACAAAATAAAATATTAAAAAATATAAATCCAACTCTCATAACATCTAGATCGATTTGGTAAAGTTAGACATGACAGAGTAAACAATAAACCTTCACAATAATTAAACTAATTGAACAAAATCTAACAAACAAAACCTAAAAACAAACCCTAAAAAGTAGTAAACAAATATTAAGATAAAAAAGCAGCCGTAGTAAACAAGAATTTAACATGACGTTGACAATGGAGTATACAGGTTTTTACTCCGTTCTTTTGACTATTGAAGAGAAAAGCACAATTGTGAAGGAACGACGGTCTTGTGAAGCACAATTACAACACGAAGAAAAAAAGGAGACGACACAAGTGCGTTGTTCGGGTCTGGCAGGGCGTAAGATCATCCAAATGACTTGGTTGAATGGGTCCACCTACGAATCCGACTTTGTGGTAGGACATGCGATAGATAACACCAAACCAATTACTCTTCACTACCATATTTAAGGAGAAATTGATGTTTTTAATTCTTAAAGATAGAAAACATGCATATCTACACTGCTAATAATTAACCCTAACCATGTATTTATGGGTTGGATTAGTTAAACCTCACTTATTCCAAGATAATATATTTGTGAAGATTTATCAAGGTTTATATTTTCGGAGTCAAGGTACTATAACATCGTATTGATGTTGTGTAAAAATTGTTGTATAATTTTATTCAAGACATCACTAAATTACACTGTTCATTGCTTCTCTTGCACATTTTTTCCCTTCTCCCCATTTGGGGAATGGATATGCGAATAATAGGCAACATGTGATTGAAGAGAGAGGGGAGAATCCCGTGGTTTGGAGGTCAATGTAGACACTATCACCTCCATTGAAGGGTGTGAAGCAAACATAGAACTTTATGAGCTAGTAACACTATTGCCAGCTTGTGGAGTGCTTGAAACTAGTGGTTTTGTGTTGTCTTGATATGTAAAGGCCCTGGGAGATGGCTAGGGAACAACGAATACAACATACAAGAAAGGGTTTGCATGGGAACCTAGTCGTTCCAATTTTCCGGTGGTCTTTCTTATTGTCAACACTTTTCTAGCCATCTTGCATTCCCTCGAGAGCTTTCCCTAAATTAATTGAGGGTTTGACAATTGGATTCACATAAGCGATAAGTGAGCAAATCCCTAAATGTGTGCCTAGCAGATATGTAGTGAAAAGAGGTGTTCAATAAATTGATATAAAAAATGCTTTGGTTAAAATTTTGGCCATTGATATAGATTTATATAGTTTCTTTTAGGTCCTGGGACATGTCAACCTCAACATGGAACCAATTTTTAGGTGGAGCAAAGCAAAAATTGTAACATAAAAAATTATCTTAGGGTTTGATGAGTTGCTCAATAAATTGCCAAAGGGGAAGCAACAAATCATGAAATTCGATCCAAACGAGTACCTTAAATTTGGGCTTTTCAAAGGCCATATAATTCCTAATCCATCCAAAAAAAATAAGGAAATTATTCTTAACAAACCAAGGGGCGTGCTTAATAATGGTGACACAATGTTCAAGATTTGAAAACTTAAAAAAGAAAAAAAAAAACACTATTTTTGTCATATTTTACACCCCATCAATCCTATTAAAATTGAATAATACGACAATAATACAAAAAATATATTAAAAAACCCTAAAACATGATCGATGTGATAAGCACCCTACAACTCTCCCTCTATTTTTTGAATCCCTTTATCACCAAATAACAAAATAAAATAAAATTGCATCATAATCAAATAGCTAAAATTAACCCAATCAAAAGTTATCTCTATCAACTTCAAACAGAATTCAATAAAAATACTATGCCCCACTAAAAGGTTTATTATAATACATTGAGTGAGATCCCATCCAAAGTAGAAAGAAATAATAATAATAATAATAATAATAATAATAATAATAATAATAATAATAATAATAATAATAATAATAATAATAATAATAATAATAATAATAATAATAACCCAATCAAGAGTTGTCTTTTATCAACTTCAAACATAATTCAATAAAAGTACTATGCCCCACTAGAGGGTTGAGATCCCACCGAAGGTACCAAAAAAACAAATAAAAAAGCGGGCGAATGTTTCCCCACTTCAAATGTGTGTGTAAAATCAACCGACGTCATAGTGTGTTACGTTCCGCATTATAAACCACACGTTAAGCGGTCAAAAATGATAGAATGTGTTACGTTCCGCACAACATAATGTGTTACGTTCCGCATTGACAATCTTCTCCGTTCTTTTGACCATTGAACTTCATGACATCATACACTTCGTGCGTGTGAAAGTTGCTCCTTCGTGCGTGTGACCATTCTGAAGTAGGTATTCGGGGGACTACCTACGATAAATAGCGGTGGGTATGCTGAAGTAGGAATTCGGAGGAAAGGAAATAATATCGCGGCAGAGGCAAAGTAGCAGAGAAAGAAGATGAGGGAAGGCAACGGCGAATTAGTATTGAACCTGGGAGCAATGAACGATGGCGTTAGTCCAGAAATATACAACAATATTTCTCTTCTGTTCAGCCTGATTTCTGAATTCGATGGATCAATCTCCAGCTGTGGAAAGGAAATCGGTAAGCTAATAACTTTATATGCAGTGTGTCAGGGCCCAATCATAGCTGCAGTCTTCTGTGCCGAGACAATAGAATTACCACGCCACTGCGACACCTGGTGGACACTACCCCTTCTATCGGCGCTGGTGTCTGTGCTCATTACTGGGGCACTCCGATCCATGTTTTGTGTGCTGCTGGAGTTGCGCAAACGCAGAGGAAGGCTTGAGCAAGAGGTCAGTCTATTACTTGACAGAGTTCTTCAGGCTGGAGATAATCTGCACCCTTCTCTATATATCCGATCACACTTCGCGCGTAGGGCCTTGCGTCTGCGTTGGGAAGTCCATCCGCGAGAGATGTCTACAGCGTTGTGGTGGCTGCGGGGAGGAGGTGCCGTGCTAATGACGATGATGCTCTTCTCAATTGTGCTCTTGATCTCCTCCACACGACTTCGCTGTTCTCCCAATCCACCCACCACCGCCCATTAGTCGCTTAGTGAGTTCAGTTTTACTTTTCTTAAGCTTTTTTTCTTTCCTTACCCGCTGGACTGAAGGCTGAATGCTAACGCCCGGGTGTTTAAAAGGTTATTGTATACCTATCTAACATATATATATTTAAATTGAATCGTAAAAATCTGTCCCAGGTTATCGTCCATTTCCACCTACAACTCCACCAGAGGCCGCTAATCATAAAAGTCTGGACCGGAACCAGCATGCCTTTGGACAGTCTCGATCCTAAGTCTACAACTGGACTGGAGGCCGCTAATCTGTTTTTTCTTTGTGTTTGTTATGGTTTAATTTTATTAGATATGTCAAGCAACGTTGTATGAATCCCATCTTTCACATGACCGTGTTGGACTTGTCTGTAAGCCTAATTCCTATTGTACTTGATATAAATTTTATAAGAAATAAACAAGTGGGCTGTTCTAAATTCGCATGGTGTGTGGATGTCCTATCTTGCATGTGCCCAATCATTTACATAACACTTCTCCATGGATTTGAACCTCTATCCCACCCTAAACTCTGAAGGAAAATGTTTAATCATACATATAACGGGCTCTATTTCTCTGTGAAAAGGATGCAATATGTGTTGAATCTGTGGACATGACGTTTGGAGACTCATTCCTGTTGTCAACTCTGATCTGCAACTGGACTGGAGGCTGCTAATCATACGAATCTGCGCAGGAGTCCATGTGAGCCTATAACAACATCACCGCCAACCATGAGCTACTCACCTTTGCCAGATAAAATCTGTTTTTTATTTGCGTTTGTTGTGGTTTAGTTTTTTTACATATGTCAAGCAACTTTGAATGAATCCCATCTTTCACAGGACTATGTTGGACTTCTCTGTAATCTTATTTCCTATTGTACTTGATATAAATTTCATAAGAAATAAATTACTGGGCTGTTATCATTTCTCATGGTCTGTGGATATCCTATCTTGCATGTGCCAAGTCATTTATCCAACACTTCTCCATGGATTCGAACCTCTATCATACCCTAAACTCTGAAGTAAAATGATTAAGCATACATATAATGGGCTCTATTTCTCTATGAAAAGGATGCAATGTGTGTTGCATCTGTGCACATGATGCTTGGAGGCCCATTACTATTGTCAACTCTGATTTGCATTGACTCTCTCGTACCACTTGTTTCCAAATCCAAGATAATCATGGAAGAAATTTTACTCAAAAACACTAATTGTATTGACATTAGAAATAATCATGGACTAAACTATACTCAAAAACCCTAATTGTATTGATATTAGAAATAAGTTGAAATTTAAGATCATTTATACTATAAGCAAAGGGTACGAACCCTAATCACTCCTTATCCACTACATGGACCCATGTCATTTATTTATTTATTTTTATATAAGGTAATTAAATTAATATCAGAAAAAACTAAGTTGTTGGGCAAAAATAATTAATATCTTGATTATAAAGAATATTTTATAAAGAAACAACAAACACACTACACTAAATTTCAAGAAGTCTAGAGTACAAGAGCCTATAGAAACACAACCCCAAACACTATAAATTAGAATAAACATGATTCACTCTAAAATCCACTTGTTTCTACACTTAATCACAATACACCTTCTATGTCTATACAAACTTTTACCGAACCTCCGCAAGATGGTGATATCTACTTTCCATCTATGTTAATGCTCTCACTATCCTAAGAGGTAAGGTATCCCACCCTAAGGTGATAAATCAAGGAAAATAGCATGTCCTTCCTCAACCCCCTCCACCTCTCACTTCTCCTTTTAATGGTGTGTGTAATCATATATTCAATTTGAAGTACCTACGGTTTGTGTTTGTGAAGCACTTATAGATCAAGTCATCACTATGAGAAAGGAAATAAAAATCAATATTTAAGTTCATATATCATTTAAATTGAAAATAACAACAAATATATAGATATTCTAGAATATGTTGTGTTAATCATTCATTTTTATCTTCATTTGGTAGTGTTGTATCTACCAAGACTTCATCTTCAACATCAATGTGGAAAATTAAACAATCCAAACTAGTGGGGATCATCAATTAGATAGTATTTTTTCCTCTAAAGCACCATTTTTCATCCCTAGATTAGATTTTATAAAATTTGATGGTATTGAACCCAATAGCTAGATATTCCATGCATAACAATATTTTAGCCTACATCACACTACAGGGGAAGAAGAGGTACCCATTTCTTCATTCCACTTAGAGAAGGAAGTTTTCCAATGGTACCAATAATACCATAAGTCCAATCCATAACCAGATTAGACTGATTTTTTGAAACTATTGCTAGTGCATTTTGGCCCTAATGCTTATGATGACTTCACAAGTGCCTTGAATAAACTTCATCAAACTGGCACACTTTGAGAATATCAAACATAATTTTAAAAAGTAGCCAATTAAAATGAAGGCATATTTGATTATTTATTCAAAATTTGATTCATCAATATAATCAAGGATCTGATTTAAGTTGAGGTTAAAATGTTCAAACATCAAACCATGATGGAAGCCTTGGGCTTAGATAATCTCATAGAAGATAAAATCACATCGTATCTTCATAATTCCAATTAGGCATCCTCCAAATCATCTTCCTTCCAATGCCGCAATGCAAACCCACCTCACAAGGAAACACCCATCAAATATCTCAATAAGGAATAAATGAACTCATGTGACAAGGGTTCATGCTACAATTATGATGAAAAATGGGATAGTGGCCACAAGTTCATTGAAAAAAAATTCTATTTGCATGATGTTGATTCCCTAACTAATATAAAAGAATGGGAGGATGCCATATATTCTCATTTGGATGAGATGGAGTAGGAACCCAATGATTAAATTCCCTTGGATTCACATCCAAAAAATTTCATGCATGCCTTGGCATGGGTAACCACTCCACTAACAATGCATGTAAAATGGTTTTTTAATACAAAAACCCCTTACCATTCATATTTATTCAAGTATCACTCATAAATTCATATACCCTTGGGTATCTAGGTAGAAAGATATTTTGTGCATCCTTATTCTAGTTTTGAGGTTATGATTTCCAATGGGGGAACATTGTCCTACAATGGCAAGTGCGGTAATGTTCTTATTTTAGTGGGACACTACAACCTCAAGACTAACATGTTTATTTTTCCCTTAGGTGGATGTGATGTTGTTTTTAGAGCATAATGGATAAGAACTCTTGGACCTATTATTTGGGATTTTTCTAAGATATGGATGTAGTTTTCTAAGAACAGACATCAGTATACACTAAAATGCCTTCTTCCTAGATCCACTAGTATCATCAACAATGAGAATCACTAGTATAAATAAAAGACAAATGAATTTATTTTATGGTTCTATACATCCTCTAAGGAGATAAAAATACTATTTTTCATATCATACAAGGCATGGGTATCATACCGATATTTTTTGTCTTTGAAGGACAAAATAAAAAAGATAATTGATAGTGGTGATCCTATAATTCAGACATCAATCAAGCAATCCACTCAAATTATGATTGCATCTTCTAAAGCACAAGTGAAAGAGGAATGAGTATGTATATAAAAGTACCATTTAGATCAAAAAACTATTTAGGAGGCAAAATTAAAGAAAGCAATATTAAAAAAGGAATAAGATGGAAAAGACCAATTGAAAAATGAAAGTATCAAAAATGAAATATTACAAAAGGATCAAGAATAAAATTTACAAAAATAAGTGCAACCTAATCAAGGAAGTATCTTTAAGAAAGGGTTTATAATAAAAGATGTTAAAAATAAATAAATTCCTAAAAAAAACATTTTTACAAGTGTCATTTCAAAAGAGTCAACTTAAAAGTCATCATCATTTATAGAGCCTTTGATTATTAACCCCATCATCGATGGAAAATAATGTACCTATGTTGTGATCAATAACTCTATTGAAATTAATGTTTCTAGCTTGACACTCCTATAATTTCTTGAATATGATAATAAACATTTGAGTAAGACTACTTTAGTTAAATCATTTATCATATCGATTGAGCTACCTTTCACAATTGGTCCAAAAACATGTTCAGTGGTATTTCATGTATGTCCTAGTTTGGTCCAATATAAAATGGAATTAGGAAGATCATGGATGATCACAATTGTGAAAAATGGGTAAAACCAATAAATATGTCACATTTGAACATGAAAGTGCAATTATTACAGTTTTAAGAGAAGATAAAACCTCTTTAAAATAAGAACAGCCAAAATAAATCATATCTTTAGTTAGTATACAAATATATACAATTAATGGAATAATATTAAAGGTAAATGATACAATACATACTACACAATAGAAATAAAAAAAAGTCAATACCATAATATGGGGTAGTCAGTTTTTCATACACACATACACATGATACTACAAATCACCATCATGATAGTGGTACTTATGTTATAGAATAAAATCAGTTTTGAGATCCCAAGTTGAGATAAGATCTTTTATAAAAATAATTAGAACAAGACTATAAATATGTGAAATTAAATCAGGAAATAAATAGAAGTTGAATGATTATATAAAAAGAAATCATAATTTCATTAAAATCATCATTGGCCTCTTCGAGGGTGAAATCTCCTTTGATAAATCTCAATAAAATACAATTTTTGGATGAATTCTCACTAGTATAGACTCTTATTTATACTAATTTATCACTAACTAACTACTACTTCTTGTGAATGTGGGATTATTACAATGGGATTGAGGTACTATTACAAAACATATTTGTGTTTAGCCTTTTATTAAGGAAATAAATTACAAAAAGATGGTTAAGATGAAGGTTCCTAGTATGCCCTTCCCCTTAAAATATTTTCTTTCAAATTTGAAAGTGATGAAACTATTTATAGATTTGAAGAAGTGGTCCCTGAGTAGCATATTTTAGTTCATCCCATGCCATTGTATTATAGCTTTAGTGATGATCTAATTTCATAGGTGACAAGAGCACTATCGATTATAGCTTCATGTGTTAAAAGGAGAGATACTTCTGCATCAAGCTCTTAAAATACTACCTGCTTGGTGACATTATAGCCAAGGACCTCATTAAATAAAGAGACATGAAAATGGGGTGCATACATGATGAATGTGAAAGTTACAACTTGTAACTAGGCCAATATGATCAAGAATTTTATATGTTCCATATAATTTAGAATCTAGTTTGTGTCAGTGTTTTAAATTCAAATATGATTGTTTATAAGGTTTTAGGTGAGTAAAAGACATATCTCTAGGTTTAAAGGATCATTCATAGTAGTGTTGGTCTATTTTTTGTAAGTGTCTAACATAGTGGGGTGAAAATAGGTAGAATTTATACAAGGTGTGTTTTTTTTATGGGTTCACATTCAAAGTTCTCCAATCTATAAATAGTGTTGGCCTAATGTTTTAGAGCATTAACTACAAAGGGTAGAATGTAACCATAGCCCACTATCCCATCTTTGAGGTTAGTTGTAAATATCTTCTTTCAGTTAACTCCTTATTGGTGCACCATAAATAATAAATAACTGAAGACTTCATATGTCTAAGCTTTGAAAATAACTATGGGGTGTTTTGATATACCCAAAAGTAATTGAAAGATTAATTCCATGTAAAATTGTTATCTATGAACCTATGGTGATGGGTCAAATTCCACCTCACTTTAGATATGGACCATGTGTTCTTGGAAAGAAACAAAAACTTTTAGTGATATTTTGAAACCCACGGCATAGGTTTTATAACCTAAAAAATAAAATAACTACTTCAAGAAAGACAAATAATTGTGTTTGGGTGAGGAGGCTTAGTGCCACTATTTTTGAATCACTTTTTGATAACTAAGGTCATACTTAGGATGAGGTAAGAGCATACAATGGAAAATTTTAGAGATCCATAAACTAATATTATTGTTATAGAATGTGGCCTTTGAAAGATATCTAATACTAGATGATATGTTCACCTTCCTAAAAATAGATTAAACCAATACCAAAATACAAATAAAATGTACCACAAATGAAATGGAATAAGATTTTATTATATTAGAGGAACATAATTGTATTAAAATATCATTATCCTCTTTACTGGTAAAACCTCCTTTGAACAACATCAATATAATATAATTTGTGCATCTTGTACACTTTTCTATGCTTCTAATTTATATTAATTATATGCTAACCCAAAAATACTTTCATGCTTCTGTAATTATCTTAAATGACTCAAAGGGATGACTTAAAAAGTATTTGTGTCCACATATTTTATTAATAGCAATGATTAAAAATAAAGGAATTAAGAAAATGTGGTTCAAACAAGATTACACACAAGTAGGATAAAGAAGGATATGATCCATATTAATAAGGATTGAAATATTGAAGGTCGATGAATGTAAAGCATGGGAATTTAGAATTTGAGATAACAATTAGCATAAAACACAAAGCACAAAAATAAGAAAGAATTTAATATAAAGACTAGAGATTATTAACACAAATCACAAGCCATGAAGGGAAAGCTGTTGAGATATTTTGGGGAATGAGATGTCATGTACAAAAATCCTTGTCATTTTTATTGGGGATCACAACTTATCTATTATATTTCAATGTTGGATGTATTAGGTAGTTATTTTTATTTTTGTATGCGAATACAAGTTACCATTGTTGGAGCTTCAATGTGACTATAAACACTTACACACTGTGTTATTATGCACTATTTTGATGAATGAATATGATTTATCAATGAGGAATTGTGTCTATTATTAGATTATGCTACATGCATGTGTTGGTATTATTATTTTAACATAACTTTGTGGTTACATTATAATTATTAATGTATTGCATATTCATTAATGGATTCCATTTGGTTATTGCACTTATAATCCAACCTAATAAGACCTCCATAATATCTCTCTACATCTCTGGTGAACACTCAAGTAACAATTGATTGATATGCCAACATGGAAATCTATTCTTATTTTATGGGTCCACATAGATGGTGTAGATCTGTTATGTAAATATTGGAAAAACCCAAATAACCAAAATTGGAACCATAATGAAGTATTACTTGCATCACAAGAAATGACTACACAACTCATAGAATTCAATCACATGAACACTAATGTTTCAGACAATGAGCATTCTATTCAACCATTACCAAAGGGTTTGTTTAATAAACAATGATTTGTCTAGAAACTTATTGTGGACCAACTAAGAAAAAAGGAAAATTTCAAACACTAAAGATGATTAGTGAATGAACCAATGTATAAGGAATTCATACTTGATTATTAGCATCAAGCATTCACTATATGGAATCTCAAGTAAAAGCAAGACTACCCTTATTCTCTTTGCTCAAACATAAGTCACACCATTTAACATAAATGCATCAACTATACATTCAAGAATCTGAATTTCTATACAAGAAATGAAGGCCTTAGAGGGATAAGAACTAAAAATTTTCCAAGAATAAATGAGACGCATAGAATATGTTGTCATTGATGAGATGTGCTTCATAGGCCAAAAAAATGGATAGTAATATAAATAATTGATTGTGTGAGGCATTCCTTCAACACAAAAAATATGTTTTAAATGTTGCCTAGTTGTATGTATTGGCAACCTAGGCCAATTACCCCCATTAAGGACATACAAATATATGTAAGTAACTTAATTGGGAACACATTGTGGAAAATATTTGACATGGTTATAACATTAAACATAATATCTATCAAAAATGGTAAAATATACGCTTATAATAGTCAGAAATTTATTAACCAACATAAAAAATGCAAAGTTGAAAAAATAATATTGGAATCTTCTTGTGTTAAGAACCGACTCCTTCATATCTCTAGAATAAAAACTAACCTTTAAAACCTTAACACATTTATATGCGACTAAAATATAAAAACTTTACATAATAAACAAATATTAAATTTTTTAAAACTTGCTAGTTGTAATAAGAAAAGAAGAACATAGTAGACACTAGGGCTTTCCTGACCTCAACAACACTCAATTGGTGAGTAAAATATAGATGTGTAAAGGACTAAAAACTATGTTTACATCTAAATTGTGGGTCAAAATAGGGTTAATTAATGGAACCATCATACAAGTTGTTCTCATTATCTATAAATAAGGCTCTAAATTCCCTAATTTCCCACATACGTGGCTTTTTACTTCAATAAATAATTCCATCCACCCAACGGATATCATTAACCCCACACATTTTCCAATTTATTTTGTTCCATAGAGAAATCGTTAAAAAATACCACTCAAAATGGCATTGGTTCTAATTATAACTAAATCACAAGGCATCACATTAGATAAGGCAAGAATAGATATTGGAAACATTTATTTCCAAGGCTTAACTTTCACCAAAGTATCAAGAGTGCGATTATTGTTTGACCTCTATATCTCTCCCACATTTTTCTTTGATATTATATATGTAAATATAAAAATAAACAAATCTAGAAGACTCTTTTCAAAACCTCTTCCACTACATTTAAAATAAATATAAAATTTTGACAATATTCTAATAACATTATTTTAAACAATGTTTTCTCATACATTCATAATAATACACCACTCTCCACTATTGGACTTCAAAACTCTCTTAAATAAATAAGTATTCTTATAAAAAATAAATAATATGGAAACAATCCTTTTTAAAAACTTAACAATCACATCTCTCACTTGGCAAATGAAATCCATTGTTTAGATGCCTCTTTCTCTTCATGCATCTTCCAACACTAGTTTAGAGAGGATAATAAGCCTACTAATTTTTTAGATATTTTAGTGGAGAAACCATCAATAATGGGGATGTATCATTATCAATGACTCAAGCTCATGGAACAAATTTTAATATATTCTTGTTAGCGATTGCAATAGACATGTTAGCTTATAATCATTATTTTTCATTTCCAATCATTCTCCATTTTGAGAAGATAAAGTTGATTTTAATTTCCAATTATTTTTGTTATTGGGTTTCCCACATTTTCATAGGTTCTCTATTTTTGTCAGTGATGTTATTTTTTATGTTTTTTCACCATCCCCAAAGTTTCTATCAAATGTTGAGCTATGCCTTCCTCTATTTTTCATTTTGTTTTTTCTTCTCTCTACTTAGTTCTTGTTTTCCCCCGGTTCCAAGACCCAAAATGAATTCATGGTGAATCAGAAGGATACCCAGATCATGGGTAAGTGAAAATTTGAGGCAATGAAGTCTTCTATAAATTCTAAGAGATTAACTTGTTTTTTACTTAACATTGTTTTATAGTCATCTATGGACTCTTTCATTGGGTTATGCCTCAGACTTTTCAAAGGCATAGAAGGTGGGAATCAACTTACTAAAGTGGGTAGTTATTAAGTTATTGGTTTTTGAAGGGTTGATGGCTTTCCAATATGATTTCTCAAACATGTCCCATGTTATTTTCATAGTAATTAGTGGCTCTATCAAAAAATAATGTTGAGTTGTTGACCTTCTTGGTCTCCTTGTGGTCTTCCTTCTAGTTGGGGCGACAATTGATTACTTATGTAATTGTGTACCTAAAATGTGTTCTCTTCTCTCTTGGATGGCAGTGAAATATCTCTTATAGTTTTATCTACTTACTCATGCTTGCATTTATTTTTATTCAATTTTTTTTTTATTGCTTTCTTATAATTATTAAGAGGTTTCAGGATGTTTATCTTGCTATCTAATATCCTTGTATGTTTATCTTGTTATCTAATATCCTTGTATCAGGTTTTATTTTTGGACATACATAATGCTTTCTATATTTTTCCTCATTTATAATATTAAAATAATAATAATCACATCCCACACATGGTGCATTTCTAGTTATGGTGGGAAGAAGTAATCAAACTTGAAGGGCTAGTCCTAATTTCAATTTGAAGAGTATTCAATCATCTAACCAATCCATGATGAAAATTTGAAAGATATAGTTTCACTTCTATTGAAGAGAGTAAATTAGGTACATGTGTCACTAAAAATTATGTTAAATAAAATAGTATTTTATATATTTTAACATATTTCAATTTTACAGTGTTTTTAGAGCATGGAGAAAAATTTTAAGTTTAGATGTTTTAATAAAAATACAAATAAAAATGACAAACAAGACCAAGAATCCCCCAACAAAATTTTAAGTTTATATATACTATCAAATAAATTTTTCAAAATTATAAGATCAAGAATCCCCTAAAAAACCTCTAAATTTAGATAGTCGAACAAATTAATTTTTATAAAATTATAAGGAAGACCAAGAAGCCCATACAAAGCCTCCAAATTTATATATTCTATTGAAGCTAGGTTTTTAAAATCACTTGGAAGCTCTTTAAACCTACATCAACATTGCAAACTAAGAATTAAGAGCAATTAACTAACTAAATCTTGGCGATAACTTCTTTAGCTTAATACAACTTTTTAAAAATCAACTCCATTAAAGATGAGAGTTCCCCATCCACTTCTGACAATTCATCCAAAATATTACAATGATAAAATTATAGCTTCTATAGATTATAATTCAACCAAACATGAGATATTTGTAATGTTAAAATAATATAAAGTTAATTATGAAGATAACAAATAAAAAATACTTAAATATCATATTTCATCCCATATAATATTAAAATAAATCATGATATTTTACTATTAAAAAGATTTAATATGTTCATATATCCATCCAATTTAACCCCTACCTCTAATCTTAAAGAAGACACACTTCAGTAGTTGTGGGATACTATATTGTAATAACAATGATCATATTTTGAATTAAATATTGACAATGATCAACAAGCATGAGATTTTAAAAATTCATTTTTTTGCCAATTAAATTCACTATGAGTGGAATGAAAATTAAAATTCTTTACAACAGTTCAATTGTTAGTTTGTTTATATATATATTTTATGTTTATTTGTGTCATGATCCTAAAGCATTGAAATTATTGTATGTGGCTTAATTTTTTATCATGGTGATGAATTTTAGGAAGAGGATTAAAATTAATTGGGAACATAAAATATAGAGTCAATACCATATTTGAGCGACTATGCCTATGTTATTTTAGATGTGCCCTATTTAACATGATAAATATAAAATTTGGAGTAAGAATAAATGAAACAAAATATTGGGAGGTTGGGTAGGGATGAAAACTAATAAATTTTAGACCAAATATTGATGAAAATATCACTAACAAGTATTAGGTTAGTAAATATTTTTCAATGAAAGAAAAATAAATTTATTTTACAATAATTCTGAAAGAAAAAAATTATAAGTATAATATCTTTATATAAATTGTGTTTGAAGATATTTTATTTGGAAAAAAAATTAACTACCCAACATTTAATAAGAATTTATTAATTGAAAATGAAAATTTCCTATACAAATATCCTTTACATTCTTTATCTATTGTATTTGAAATAATATGGACTATAATATTCAAGGATTTGTGGAATGAAAAGGGAGGTGACTTGTGGATGTGGGGAGAAAATTGAGACTCTTATATTTATATTATGAGTGAAAAATAAAGTTGAATTTATTTATGCACTAAAAATTAACAAGGTTCATAGCCTAAGCAAGGAAACATAAATATATTTACCTGTGTCAGTCATGCTCCTTTGGAGTTTCTTCTCTTCACCTAAAACACCAATATAATGTTAAATTATAGCTATTTTATATGTTATATTCTAATATATTGTGTGTTTTAAATAACCAAAAACCAATTCTATAATCATGCCATGGTGGAACAATAATAATTTTAAAAAAAATGGAAAAAATGAAAAAAAAAAAAATTTAACAGTATATACTTATTATTTTAGATATCATGTGTTAAAAATGGTTTACAAGCTGAGAACTGATAAATGTTTTTAACAATTTTATAAGTGATAAAAATAGAAAGGGAAATAAAAGAAGAAATGTTTATTTAAACATGATATTAAACAACTCATCTGGATATAAAAATAAATAAAAATGATGTTAAGACTATTTTTTATTGATTGGCATGAAATAGCTTCAGATTTATGGATACTTATCTCACTTTATGTGTTAAAATGTGGGGTTTTGTAATGAAATAGAAATGAAAATAACACACAAAAAATAGAATGTGTTGTACAATTAACAAAATGCCACATAGCATGATTTTTTAATTAGTGGCACAAAGTTGTTGGAGAGTATATCTCATAGTCACAATCTTCTCTGGATGAGACACATACATTTAAGTTCAGCTTTAAAGTGTATTATGGAGTATGCATGAGAAAATAGAACTCACAGTCACTTTAAAATCTAAACGGAGGAAAACCAAAAACAATTAAAATTTTTCTAGTGTGGTCTATCTAAATCTTGAGTACCTTCTTACCCACCATCACAAGAAATTTATATAATTTTTATATAAATGTGTAGAACACTTTTTAGTCATATTTATATCAATCATGATTCTTCTGATAAAATAGTTGGAGTTTTAAAAGTTTATACCTAACACTACAATGATATTACATTAATGGGCATTTTTCTTATAGTCCTCTTTTTATTATTTTTAATATACATTTATATTTCTACATTGTCAACTATCTTATAAACTTTGAATTTTTTTTTGATAATATATTTTTAAATTACACTTCTCTTTAAAGGTCTAGAGCCCTTGAAAACACTCAAAGAGCTCAAATTTGATAACCTATAAGAAGCAAGACCTAAATTTGAACTTCATGTACTTGGTATGATACAAAATGAGTTATAAATTATTACATGGAGTTGAAAGTCAAAATAATAATGTAGCAATTTTTTTTAATTATTATGACGTTCTTAAATAAATTATGACATAAAAGTACAAAATACCCAAGCACCCAACTGCCTTCTGTTGAAGTCTAATTATGACTTTAAATTATCCACAATGGGGATCGATTGGTGGGGTCCATGGCGAGGGATTGATCATGATGAAAAATGGGAGAAAATATGATTGTTCACAGTTTGGATTATTTGAAAAATTTAAAGACAAAATAAATTTTATGGAAAGGAATAATATAACCTCACGAATCTAAAGTTAAAATATCATAAGTTGAAAGTGGGGATGAAGGTGATGGTGATGGTTAAGTTAAAGGTGAAGGTCTAAGTAGGGGTGGGGCTCAAGTTATGGGTCCTTATAAAATTAAATTAAATAATATTATTGACACAAAATTGTTTCCTTAAAATATTTAGGTGAGGCGAGGAGGTGAAGGGAAAAGGAGGCACAAGAATAGAGAAAGAAGATGAGTGAGGGTGAGGGTAAAGGAGGTGCGAGAGTCCAATAACCTCATTTTTTTTACTTTAGTTTGATTATGATGTGAATCAAAACATGATTGCACAAAAACTATTTTTCATTTTAATTAGGTGACAATAAAACTATGCAAAAATTATTTTTCACTTTAGTTTGATCATGACGTGAAGAAAAACACAATTTTGCAGAGGCTATTTTTCATTTTAGTCTGATTATGATGCAAAAGAAAAAAATTATGTAGAATCTATTTTTCACATTAGTTTGATTATGACGAGAATAAAAACACAATTTTTTAGAAACTATTTTTTCACTTTAATCTGATTATAATATTACTAATCCATGCTCCTAATGTACACTAGTCACATGTGCCTGTGGGGAGGGGGGAGTGTGTTTACTCTGTGCATCCTTTACACTAGTCTATGCTCCTAATTTATACTAATTCTATGCTATCAGACTACTAATTTTCTATGCATGTGGGATTATCCTAAATATCTCAAGGTACAAACTAGAAAGCATACATCATTCATTGATTTCATAAATAAAAATGATTAAAAAGAAAAGAGTTAGGACAAGGGGGTCCTAACATGTGATCCCACTTTAAAAAAATTCCCTAAAAGATAAAGATTAGGGAACTATTGATAATTTTGGAGAAGGTGATCCTAGGTGGCATCTTATGGTTGCATCCCCTTCCATTGGACCAAAATATTAGTGATGGCTCAATTTTGAAGCTGGTGTGAGTGTTTATCCAAGAGAGATTTGGGCTCAAAAATGATAGAACCTTCAACATAAATCTTGTGAAGTACTGTCTAAGTTGTGACATGTTACCAAAGGATTTTTTTTAAACATGAGACATGAAAAACAAATATGAACCCATGAAGAAGGTGGAAGTTCCATCTTTTAGGATACAGGGCCCATTTGTTGAAGAACCTTATATGTCTCATATAACTAAGGATCTAATTTTTATAGACCCTTCATTTTCAAGGACTAATTATAAGGGTTTAGTATGAATAAAAACATATCCCCTATTTGGAAGGCACATTCATAGCACTGTTGATTAGGTTGTTGTTTCATGTAGTTATGAGCCTAGTTGAGATTTTTCCTAAGGACTCAAAAAACATTATCTAATTCATTGAGGTGGTGTCAACTGATTCAACATGAGCATTGTCTAAAAATTAAGAGAAGAAAGAGGGTGGATTCTAACTGTAGACTACTTTATAAAGGGACATTCTGGTTGTCATGTGATATGTAGTGTTGCACCACCATTCAAAAATTGGTAACAACTTGACCCAATGATGCTGTTGGTTAGAAGCAAAACATCATAGATATGCTTATAAGCACTTGTTGCCAATTCTAGTTTAACCATCTATTTTCAATTGATATAAATAGCTCATTTTTAGTTATGTTTATATTATTTTGAATAATTATTGCTATAAATGACTATTAAAATTAGATTCATGATGAGAAATAATAGAAGCAATATTTCCATGAAGGTAAAACAATTAGTCAAGGAAGGTTTAGGCGATTGTCAAAGAGGTTTAAGGATGTGGCAAAGCACATAAATGGGTGTATTTAGAGAGGCAATCCACCACCATCAGTATGACTAATTTGTATTCATATTTTTTAAGTGCCCTTAATTATATCCATTAAAATATCTATCCAGAGCTATGTAGGAATAGGTAATGGTTGTATCAAACTTGGAGTGGCCATTTTTTCACCCTTGTCACACCAATAGGCATCATTTTATTTAATAAATATATTGATGTTTCCTTAGTTCTCTACCAAAATAAAATTTGATGAACCTACTTATATGTTTTTAGAAAACCCAAATGACTAGTTGAGGGTGATGCATGAAGTTAAAACAAAATTTTAAATAACAGCCCTGATTTGGGAATTAAAAAAATGTGAGTTTTGTACCATAAGTATTATCCATCTCAAGCATAGTAGGGTTTGGATGCAAGGTCAAAGGACAATTGTGGGAATATGTTTTGTGTGTGAGTGTCTTTGTATTACTCCTAATAGATGTTATATATCCATTATGGATTGAGTATAGATAATGGACACAATGTTTCATGTTCCTCATATTTATAAGAGAGTGCATATGTGACCACATTATCTTTTCCCATCTTATAGGTGATTTTTTAATAATACCCATCAATTTGGTGATGATTCATTGAGGATAATATTTATTCTAAGAAGTATTTTAGGTTATAATGATCCATTTTGATGCATAAATGTCTTACTACCAGGTATGGCCACCACTTATTGACCACATATAGTATTGGTGCCACTGAATATTTTAGGGGACACTCCTTAAAAGTAACTAAATGAGATGGTCCTAAATCTATCAAGGTGTTAATTCTTTTGGCTCCTCAAATACTATCACATGATTGAATAAAATATTTTTCAAGTCATCAAAATGAATAGAATCAGGAGATGCACTAAACTAAATGGAACATAGTTGAGTAATGATCCATAAGATCCATTCTTAATTATCTTCTCTATATGATGTGAGGTTATTAAATTGGTTGATCCCAATAGGATACCTTTAAATATGTATTTCTACCATTATCAAGGAAATACATTTAGAAATTTGAAAAGTCTCACAAAATGCATTCAATGGTGTTTATCCATTGAACCCGAAGAACAACATCACATCCTCCTAAGGACAAAACAAACATGTTCAATTTGAGGTTATATTTCCCACTAAGATAAGGACATAATGGAATTTTGATTTACAAGGAAATGTTCCCCAATCATAACATCAAATCTTGAATAATAATACACAAAATAATCAACTTACTTAGCTAGCCTAAAATCAATGAAATTGAATGTTTTTCTTGAACTTCAATGAGAATAATGAGGGGTAATTCTTGAAATACATTTTTACTTTTATATTTTGATGAGTGGTTTCCCCCAACAAGGTATGTATTTAAAGTTTTGGTTGGGGATCTACATGGTTGAGATTTTGTGCTTCCTTTTCCTTTTTTTTGGGACTCTTGAGCATCTTCTCATTTATTCATATCATGGGTGACTTGACATCTTGTAAGTATAACTTATATTCAACACATTTGTGGCTCATGTGAATTTTTAATCACAATTATAACATAACCTTTTTTCTTGATGAGCTTGCATTTCAACTTCTGTAAGGCATTTAATGGGGGTTACTTTTAGAGGTGGGGTTGGTATGATGTAATGTGATGTGGATGGTTTGAAAGGAAAAAAGTTTGAATAATGGTGCTAGGTTGCAGTCTTACCTTCAACTAACTTGGCAACCCAAGATATTACATCATGTCCTTAGACTTGAACATTTTTACCTTGGTATAAATCATATCTTTGAGGCCACTCATGAAACAAAAACTAAAAAAATCATCAGATAACCCTTCAGTTTGATTTTATAATTTTTCAAATTTAGTTTGGTATTATTGAACCATTCTTATTTTATTGAGTTTGGTAAGGGTTCCAATAAAATTGTCATAGGCATTGGGATTAAATTGAACCAATATTAGTTTTATAAAGTTATCCCATGTTGTTTCATCATGATATTCATGGTATGACTAGCACCATTAGACTGATTCCTTTTCCAAGAGGAAAAAGGTGATAGGTAATTTTTTCACCCACATTGTATTATGTAGAGTAAAATATTATTCTTCATGGTCAATCCAACTTGTAGGGTCCATATCATAACATTTAGTTAAGTTTAGTTCTTGGCCACATGACATGTTTTTTATTTATAAGAAACTACTCTCAAAATGATTGTCACCTTTGAGCTTACTTGAAAATTCAAAATTTTGTGCTTTAAGGTCACATACCATTTATTGTAGATCAATGACTACAAAGCTTAGTTTAGTAACTCATTGTTCCATCTTCTTGGTTTTGGATTAGATTGTTGTGGCCATCACAAAAGGAGGTCTCAAGCTCCAAAAAAATATTACTAGAATTATATGTCAAAATGAACAACTTGATGAGATAATAAAAAATATATAATTATCCTAGGGTATTAAAAATTATATACCTCTTTTTAACTATAAAGTTACCTTGTCAGCAAAAATTCACTTAGATTTTTCATATCTGACACAATTTTGAAAATAAATGGCCCAAAATATTCTCTCTCTGCTTTATGATCCCATATTTTTACACTTTTGTAGCTTGTTATAATTTTTTGAATTATGTAGTTCCTACCAATACTCTATGGATTTTACTTTCTACTATTACATTTATTTACAAGATCAACTAGTGGTAGTTTTTACTAACACCAAATTACAAGGGTTTAACATAATGAGGTGAAAATAGGTAGATATTATATAGGGTATGTTTGGTTTATGGGAATATATATAAAGTTATCTATTTTGTAAATAATGTTGGCCTAATGTTTCAGAGAATTAACTAGGAAGGGTAGGCTATACCCATTTCCCACTATCCCATCTCTAAAATTAGTTGTATCTTTCTAGGGCTAAACCCTTAACAATGTACCATAAATAACAAATGACTATAGGATTCCTATGGCTAAGCATTGAAAATAACTATGTTGTCTTTTCATATATTCAAAGGTACTTGGAAGCTCAATTACATGTACAAATATTATTTAGGCACTTGTGGTGATGGGTCAAATTCCAAACCACTTCACACATGGATATTATGTGCTAGTAATAAATGAAAGCTTTTAGTGATATTTTAAAACTCCTGGCACATGTTATCTAACCTAGAGAATAAAATAACTACTTCAAGTAAATAAAAAACCTATATTTGGGTGAGGAGGATTAGTGCCCCTACATTTGAACCATGTTTTGATAACCAAGGTCATGTTTAGGATGCTTGATAAGAGCATACACTTGACAATTGTAGAGAGCCTTAAACTAATATTGTTGTTGTATAACATGGGCCTAAAAAGAGCTATAATACTAGATGATATGCTCACCTTACTACACATAGATTAAACTAATACCAAAATATAAATAAAATGTACCACAAATGAAATGGAATAGAACTTTATTTCATTAGAAGAGAGAATACTTGTATTACAATATTTTTGGCCTCTTTGAGGAGGAAACATCATTTGAGCAAGATCAATATAATATAATTTGTGCATCCTTTACAATAGTCTATGTTCCTAAATTATAATAATTATATGCTAACCAACAACTACTTGCATGCATGTGGAATTATCTTAAATAGCTCAAGGGATGACTTATAAAGTATTTGCATCCATATATTTTATTAATAAGGATGAATTAAAAATAAAGGAATTAGGACAATGGGGTTCTAACAAGATTGCACACAAGTAGGACAAAGAATAATACTATGCATATTAAGGAGGAGTGAAATTCAAACTTGGTCAAAGATCGTAAATCATGGGAGTGTGGAATTCAAGATAAAAATTAGCACAAAACACAAAACACATAAATAAGAAGTAATTTAACACAAAGCCTAGAGTTTGTTAGTAGAAAACACAAGCCAAAAAAGGAAAGCTATTGAGATATTTTTGGGAATGAGATGTCACACACATCAAGCCTTGTCATTTGTATTAGGGATCATGACTTATCTATCAGAGTTCAATGTTTGATTTATTAGGCTACTATTATTATTTTTGTTTGTGGATACAAGTTACCATTGTTAGATCTTAAATGTGACTTTAACTACTTTCACACTAAGTTATTATGCACTATTTTGATGAATGAATATGAGTTATTTATGGTAAATCTTGTATATTATTAGATTATGTTACATTAATGTGTTGGTCTTATTATTTTAGTATAGTTTTGTGGTTACAGTATAAGTTTATGTATTGCATGTCCACTAATGGGTGCCATTTGGTTATTGTATTTATCATCCAACCCGATAAGCCCCTGATAATATATATATATATATATATATATATATATATATATATATATATATATATATATATATATATATCTAGTCTTATTACTTCCTTACGACCTCGAGGACCTGGTATTCATTGTGGATGACGTAGGTCCTGAGACTAATGGCATAAAAGTTTTCAAATAGGTAATTCTTGACGAACTCATTGATGAAGGCCTCTTCTTATAATATTTTATTATCTACCATATTTTCTTCCTTAATCATCTCTACATAGTGTGTCTCCATCCTTGAGAAAGAGGTGTGTATTGCATCAAAATTTACCATTACTTCATCCACTATGTGCTCTGGGTGGAGGGGATTAGATAACACCTTCATATTTGAACCATAATTGGTCTTTAGGATCATATGGGATGAGTCTAATGATAAATATCCACAAATATTGGTGGTGACATATCTTGATAAACATATCCCAAAGATAGGTGGGATGTATATCACCATAATTGCTTGTGGTACAGTGATGCTTGGGGAAGAATACAATGTGAGAGGAAGAGCCTAGATTATTCCTAATGTTTGAACCCTTTCCTCATATATCTACATCACCCCATTATTTAAGTGATCAAAATTTAATTGTAGTGCATTAGTTATTTATTTGGGCATCATCATCATGCTCATGCTCTAGTTGATCATGGGGTTTTGCAATAGTTTCTTACCCATAATTAAAGTTAGATATAATAAGGAAGGCTTTGATTTGCTTACCCCTTCCTTAGTATTGATGAATGCAAAGGATACCTATGGTTGCACACTCATGTTGGTTTCCTTCTCTTTTCCCTTTGCATGCTCTGTGGGTGGTTTTTTTTGTGTGGGTTCCTCTTTTTATTCTAAGGCTTTATTTAGCAAGATCTTCTATTCAAGAATGGACAAGACATCCTAGAGGGGCATGTTGGTTGATGCCTTATTTAGATACTCTACCAAATTATATGACTTTGGAGGTGGGTCTTTTGGCTTGTTCTATACTACCTTGCCATGCTTTTGATGATCGTGGGTGGAGGATGAGGTGCCTGAGCCTTTTCAAAGGTTTCTCTGGGCCTTGTGAAGGCTTCAAGGCTCTTGGCCATTTTTTTTTAACTATGTGTATTAGTTGGATTGCACTTGTGGGTGTCTATATGTATGAACTTCATTGGAAAAGACCACGTCTTCATCTTCTACCCAAGAGAATAGTGCGTGTTCCAAAATTATTTCTTCTTCTTGATCTAGGGACATACCTTACATTTGCACCATTAGGACAACATTTTAGACTCCTGAGGATTGGTATGTATAAGTTAAATATATAACATTTCCCTACCATCCTTTTTTAGTTATTTTCTATTTTAAGTTTCCCCATAGACAATTTTGAGGCCTGTAAGGGTCATTACAAGGGAAACACCATGAGTTAGAGTTATCAGTGAAGTTATTATAGTTAGCCACCAATTCTTTGTTCATGCTCAATGATATTATATGTAATGGATCTAGGACCACAACCATTTGATTGGTAGGCTATGTCTTATGCTTCAATGCCTGATAATCTGATGCTTGGTTGTTTATCCCTTAGTAATTCAACCTTTACCTCTCTTGGTACTAGTTTTTATAGTACAAGGGTCTCCTCTCTTGATAATTGTTTTAAGAGGTCTTTGATAGAGTAGCCTATTTCCTTTTGAGATTTATAATCTAATTAGATAAGTTCCTCAAAATAATTTTAATATCAATCATCTTAGTAGCTAGTGAGGATGAGGTAGATGTGCTTGTCTGAGTGGGCGGGTATGTATACATGGAAGGAGGTGGGGATCCGAAAGTATTTGGATTTTATTCTTACAAAGGTAATGATATCTCAAGAAACATCAACATTGACGGCCATGGAGGAAGTCTTCCTACATAGATCACGTTGTTCTCTACCCTCACCATGATGTCATATACATTTGGTAATGTCTGGCCTCCAAACGACTAGATCATAACATAAATATCTAAATTTAGGTCCTTTAGATAAAAGACAATGTCCATGCCCACAGGTGGGCAAGCCACTAATGGAATTATTTGCCAAGTCTTATTGAATTTGGTGCTGAAATTGACCATGGCTTCTTATAAGCCCCTTTTGATGGTTATTAATTATTGTAAGAGGGAAGATTAGTCCACTTTTTCATTAAAACACTGAAAGAACCATTACCTAGGTCATCCCAAGTGGTGATAGAGTTGGCTAGAAAATATCTATATCAATCAAGAACCTATCTTTTAAAAGAGGTTGCTAGTAGCCTCAAGGCTACATTATAAGTGTTGACATAGTGGATGGTGCACACATTCACCACATCTTAGAGGTGCTCAGCCACCATCTTGAAATCTTCCCCAAAGAACCTAGGGAGCACCTTCAAAGAATTCAACAATATAGGGTCCTATTAGGCTAGGGTATCGATGGGATTAGAGGGCTATCATTATCCCATAACATAAAATTCCTTAGTGCAGGATGCACCAGTTATTGTTACTGATGTGGTCATTGTTATTTTTGTGCAACATTATGTCCTAGAGCTCTTTAGTGAGTAGGAACTCCCAAAGGTGTTATTATCAAATTTATATTTTTAGCTGTCTATGACCTTGTTATGGGCTTATGGCTCATAAACTTGAGATTTTAGTCTTAAAAACTAGCAGATCAATCCCATCAGGTGTGCCAAAAAATATTTAAACTATTGATGCCTAAAGTTTTCACTTCAAGTTAAAAAAATCTATGGGAAGCTTTACAAATGTGAGACCAAATGTGGTCTATAAAGTGACCTCTAAGATTTTAAAATCTAACTCTTCATTTAATTTGGGTGTGAAAAAGGATAGAAGGAAAAATAGTAAATAATATGAAATAAAATATAATCTAAGGTGATCTACTAGAACATTTTAGATATTTATGTAAACTTGCATAAAATAGCACAAACCTCTAAACACCATGGATCATAAAGGAGCTTAAAAGCATGAACTAAGATCTATAGTATAAACAAAGATCTACACTATAGAAGCATAAGAAAAGAGATAGCAGATAAAGATAGTTTTAATCCCAACTAACACATAACATCACATCCTCTTCATTAAGAATATGGAATTGAATATATAAGGCCATATAAGGCACACATAAATCATGCACTAACATCCATGAGGTGCACTTGCTAAGGTTGGAAAATGGAAAACTTATAACTGCTATTGTACCTAGTCTATTATAATTGGCTGTTCATAGAAATAAGAATGCAAAAAGAATATAGTTGCTAGCCCCCTTTTTGGAGGGGAAAAACTCAAAAATATAGGTAAAGTGAGCACTCAAAGTGATGAAATCTAGAGATTCCACCACTCATGCCCATGATGCCATTACAATTGAAAATGTTTTGAAGTTCATGAGTGAAGTTACCCCCAGATCTTAGATATGGTGTAACTATCTCTTCCTGTTATGGCCACTACACTTCAGAGAAGTGAGGTGGCATTGCATCTCTACTCCTGGAGTTGTCTTCTTGTTCCATTATCATCCTTGGTCCCCTCCAAACTTAAAAGATCACACTTTAGGTGAAGATTAAAGTGTTTCAAAATCTTGCTCAAAAAGAGGAACCCACATCTTCATCCAATGGTGTTATTTCAATTTATGTAAAATTGACACCCTCCTCAGATAAGCACAAGGATGACATGCATCAAGTCAGTGATTCTCTAAAGGGGCTGAGGGATTTATTGGTGTGATTGAGCGTAAGAGTGCTACATGTCAATTTAGTGCTTCTCTTGAGAAAGCTAGGCGTTTACTCACCAAAAATAGCATGAGAATTCCATGTGACGAAGCCACATTTGAATCCTACATTAATTACTTCATGGGTTCCCCTAGTCCCACCAACCAATGGCACTGCTTTAAGGCCTAACCCAAATGAAAAAACTATGAGGAGCATTGGGATGGCATGTGTCGAGTTATCTCTCCTCTTGAGGGGAATAAAGGTTTCCCCAATCTAGATGAGTGTTGAGTTACCATGTAGAAGAAGCGGAAGAAGGTCAGTACTTAGTAAATTTTTAGGAAAGGGGCCTCAACAAACAAAGGGCCAAAAGGGGAAGCTGCTAAGAGGTATCAAGGAACTTCCAAATATTAAGCAAATTCAAAGCTGAAAATTGAATTGCTCCAAAATAATCAACATGGATTTATGATTCACAAGTACAAGAGCCTATACAAACACAATCCCAAACATTATAAATTTGTAAAAAACATGATTCCCTCTAGATTGCACTTAATGTTTATGGAGCATGAATAATTCTATGGTCATTTTATTCGTGTAATGTGTGCACAAATTGAATAAATCTAAGGTAAATAGCTTACTACATGAAGTAAGCTTTCATTCAGTGGGGCATTTTTGAACATCCAAAGATGTTCATAATTTAATGTTTTGTCCTTTGTATCTCTCTACAATTAAACCTAAAAAAGGATTTTATTCCTCTCATTTAGGAAGAATGATCCATTGTACTTGAACATTGGTGAAATAGGATTTGATGTGGAAAATGACTTCTCACATGTATTTTACCACATTTTCCATGTTTTTAGTGCACTACAGAGACTAGGTATATTGAATGTGAGTTACCTTATGACTTATGAACCCACTCAAACCTCTAATAAACACATTTGAAGTAGTGGGTTATGCACTAATGATAATTATTATTTTCTTGTTTAATTGTGCAAAGGTGGGGATTAAAATGATTTACATAATAATGATGATAATGCCACCCATGCTAACCCATACCCACATGTTGGCTTATATATGGGTGTGCACAACCATTGTGATAAAGAGTGTTTCTTCTATTCACCACTAGAATCTAATCATGATGCCAAACTAATGACTAAATAGGTTGAGATAGAGGCATTGTATGACCACGTTTGAAGAATAATATTCAGATATGGTCTTATAAGGATTTTGTAGCATCCATATCCTTCTTAAATATAAACCCTATAGCTTTCCATAAAGTCAAATCAAGTTGTGTCAGTTCACCAAGATATTTCACACCAAACATTTGATTTTAATAAATCTATATTACTGCCTTAAGGCCCCTATAAAATTTTGAACTATCACTATAACATGCTTTCAAGAACCAATAAAAAGACACCACCTCTCTACACTGGATGCCCCATCACCCAATATGATAACCCTTAGAGAGTAACAATATCAAGAGTAATATTATAGCTCCACTTGAATCTTACATGGAAGTAAATAATGCAAACATATTTGGATTCATGCATGAAAAAAAATAGGTATTTAAGATGTGAAATTTGTTTTAAATTAACAACTTCATCATGGAAATCGAAAGGGAAGAGAAGGACATGATTAGATTCTACATGTCCAATTGCCCTGTCATCCAAGAGTGAGATGGATCAAGGTTATTGTATTCCTCACCTTCAAAATGTTTATAAATCATTGTGTTGAAGTAACTGATACATGTACTCAATGTCTCTTTATTGGAGCCATGAATTACTTATTGGCCCATGGAGCTTGAATCATTTTTTGAAGCTATTAAATTTTCTCAGGTGGTATGCATAAATGATTGTATTCATCCCTCAATTGGCTCTTTTTTAAGTTAGTAAAAGTATGCATTTGAAAAAATATTATATCATTAATGTATACATCCTACTTTCATTTTTTCATGTTACAACATTTTTGTTTATTTTCATTCACTAACATAAACTCACTATATGTTTGAATTGAGGTTTTGTACTAGGTATACTATCTCATATCCCCCACCTACCATTATACCTAACTATTTCCTATTGTGTTATATGTTGTATTTGTTAGCTTCTATTTATAACAATAACTTTTTTCCATATTTTATGTGCTAAAGTGTATCACATCCTTTATTTTGATATGCATTTGCTCTTCATTAACTTTAGTCAATAAAAATTCTAGCCTTTGACACAAAAGAGCATTCATTCTACAACCATCCAAATGCATTTGTGTATCCAATTTTTCAATGAATTACATAGTGAAACTATCATATATTTATAAGATTTTTAAAATATTTATTGGCTTCAAATAAAAAACCCTAAATTGTAGGTCTCATAGAATTGCACACCCCATAGTCTTTTATCTAAGATATAGTTATTTATATAGTCAACAATTGCATTAGCTCTTCATGGTGTATAAAAAAATGTTGCCTCTTGAAAATGATTAGCTAATTTCAGTAGATATGGTTAATAATGCGATCAAGTAAAGATCATGATTGATCATGTAACTTGTGTCAATCCAAAAAAAATCAATTCTACATTTTATAAGAATCAGGGCTTATTTAACAACAAATGCGTCAATAAGTTTTTGGTTACCTAACCATTTTTTTCAGTGAATTAGAGTTTTATTGTGACTTATTATTATATAAGTGTTCCTCTATAACTCCCATCTCATGGATTTCCTCATGTGACATTTCCTCGCCCAAAAGAAAGGAGTGTATGGAAGAGGAAAGAGAAGAGACAATTTTTTTGCTAAAAGTATGGAAGTGATCAAATAAAGTAGTGGAAATTATCCATTTTGAAATGTGAATTTATTTATTGTTCCAAAATCCTTTATTTTCTTGGAGTGTCTCTTCAAAATTTGAGATGATCATTTCCCACTCATCAATAATCTTTAGTTTTTTCTCTTAAAATATACACATGTTCCTATCTTTTCATATATGCCACAATACAAAAATCATGCTCAACTACAATATATAATTTTAATAATCTTATTCATATACCTCTTCATCCCATTCGAGCCAATCTCCCACATAATTTAAAGAGAAGGAAACAAGCCTCTAGGTGGTAATGGAATAAAGGCACTGAATTTGTTTGGAATACAATAATTGACACATGTTCCTATCTTTCCATATATGCCACAAAATAAAAATGAGGCCCAACTATGAAATATATTTTAAAATATTTGATTCATATACCTCTTCAAGCCAATCCTCCACATAATGTAAAGAGAAGGCAAGATGTTTTTTGGTGCTAATGAACCAAAGGTACCAAATTTATTTGGAATAATAAATTTGAGATAAAAAAAGGTGAGTTATATCCTCTTGTTTTTTGCATAAAGTTATTATAAACATCCTATTATAACCTTGATTTTTCAAAAAATATGATGAAAGAAGACATTGAGAAATATACCAGAGAAATAAATATATTTAGGGCCAAAGGGTGGGATTTTAGATATTAACCAAATAGAGAGGAGTAATAACCTCTACAAGGAGATTAAAATAACCTATAAATACCAAATAGAACAAATAAAAAACAACATTACATAAGATTTAGGGATGGTGGGACATATTTCAAGGGATGGCAAAAGCATTCCTGGATTTTGGCGATGGCAGGGGATGGGTTGGGGCATAACTATTTCAAAAACAACATTTGAAAATTAAATAGAATAAAATAACATTATAAAGTCAATAAGATTGAAATTAAATTAAAATAAAACCATGGATACAACATTGATTGACAACTAAGATAATTAATATTAGAATAAATATAATTTACCTATGATAAGTTGTTAGTGATCCATGCTCCAAAATTGAAAAATAATTGACATAAGGAGATTAGTGTTTTTATTTTTTTCTCTTGATTATAATGGTGATCTAATTTATTAATGTGTCTCATTGTGAGATTGTGGTGTCATTGTGTTACCATGCCTCTTGTATTTCTTGTTGATTGAAATCTAATAAAGATGAGTCATGTTTGATGTGTTTTAGTGTATATTCCACTATGTATTTTTAGGGACACATGGTCCAAGGGATCTCTTAATTGAGACCTCTAACTATGACTACATTATTTGATATAGAGTAAGGTTATAGTAATTTTTAGTGATTGTTTCTTTCTATATTTATGAGTGTGTGTAGAAATTAGTTTTTGACATATTATATTGAGAGTTTTTAGGAGAAGGTGTAAGTGAAAATTTTGATTTGAATATTTAAAATCATCATTTTTTATTTGGACCTATATTTATGTTTCTAAGGAAATGACACATAAATGAGTCTTAGGTGGTAGAGGGGAAAGAGTGGTTGGAGTGTCAAGACTTGTAGATCTGGATAGATTGTTGAGAGAAATAAAATCTAAAATGAAGGATATGGAGACCACAAAATTTTAAGATGTTAGAGAGGTATCTGATGAAAGATATTTTGAAGTCACAAAGAAAACACCTAAATATCAGGATTCAGAATATGTTGATGACCCTAAAGATTGATTCTTGTGAGATGTTACAAGAATGACAAGTAAACAAAAGTTATACCCTAAAAATTATTCTAAAGTTTGAGTCTTGAAGAGCTTATTGAGAGGGTCATTGAGTTAGAAAAATACTTTCATTATATGAAAGTATGGATGATCCCAAGTGGGTTAAGTTTTTTAGCATAAAGCTGAAAGGTTGCACACTTTTATGTTGGGAACATGTTCAAGTTGAAATGTTGCACAAATAAAAGGATAAAATTAATACTTGGAATGGATTTATAATGAAGCTAAAGGCTAAATTCATTCATATGGATTATAACATGAATTTTTTCAAGAATATTAAAATAATTTGGTATAAAGAAATGAGTGTGAAATATTACACGAAGGAGTATTATAGATGTCAGGATTAGGAACACAATTGATTACTTTTCTAGAAGCAATTAAACATAGAATTGAACCAGAATGATTAAGTAACTAAAAACTTAAAACAACAAAGAATATGAGAAACAATACTATCTGTATTAACACTCTTCTTGAATACAATAAAGAAATATTCCTCTCCTCCTCACACCTCTTGGGTGTATAGTATTTCACTCAAGAGTTCTCTCTCTCTTTCTCAACCACAACTAACTCAACACCCTAAGTTGTTATCCCTTCCTTGATAACTTCAGCTAATCTCCTTGACCTTGCACCTTGAAAATCTCCTTTGACCTTGCTTTCTTGCTTCAATGCTTTACTTGCATTCTTACAATACATGCCTCATGGGTCTCTTAAATAGGATCCCAAGCATACAATAATTAGACTTCTAATTACAATAATTAGAAACACAGGCTCAAGACTTAAATTAGTCTTCAACATGCAAACACTCTCGGACCTCTTAAAATTAGATGAGTCTAATTCTGGAAACACGTTCTGGAAATGCATGCAAACACATGCACACGCATAGGTGACCGACGTCAGTTGCTATCGATCTACTCCTAACCGATGTCGGCCTATCCCTAGTCCCTGCCTGACTGACGTCGGCAATACTGCTGATGCTAGTTTCTGGTTGAACTCAGCAATCTCCTGATTAGCATCCTGGTGAAGCTTTTAGCTCCAAAACTTAACAATCTCCCACTTGGAGATAAATAGCTACACCTGTACAGCAACATCCATTAATCATCTCAGGCTCCTCCATCTTCAAGCTCAATTTTGAAGACCAACCACCACACATCCTGTGATGCTACACCTATCATCCAAGTAACCTACCACATCCAAACCTACATACCATGTAGAGAAGTGCTTAACCCTACATAAATTACCTGCTACTGGTCCCTCTCAAATACCTAAGAATCCACTGAACTGCTCTCTAGTACTCCTTCTTTCCCGAATTGGCTCTGAACTTTCTGATAACTCCCACTGCTTAGGAAAACTCAGGTGTAGTACATATCATGTACTTAACCTCATCATGTGAATTGGGACACTGTTCTGTGAACTGTCCATCCATAAGAGTGCGAATCAATTTTGCATCTTGAATCTAGAATCTCGCCACTACCTTATTCACATAATCATCCTGAGACAACATCAACCTGTGATCTTCCCTGTCTCTAGACATACTCATGCCAAAGAATCTTACTGCTCCCAGATTCTTCATGACACCCATCTAAACTAACTTTACCTTTAGTTTAGTAACTCCCTATATGTGTAACCCTTCAACAAGCACACAATACAGTAACAAGATAATGTAGCTAATATTATCCAACCTGGTAAAGAGAAACACAATGGTCAAACCTCCATTGTCCTACAGCTTACTCAAGACCATATACCCTAATCTTCCATCTCACGTGTCCATTCCTGCTCATTTTTATCTTGAAAATCCATTCGTCTCTCAGTGCTTTCTTCCAGCTGGCAACTCCCACTATTTTCTAGATCTACTTGCTCTACTTCTTTAATAACTTCCTAGTTCTTGACCTTCAGTGAGCAACAAGTAGTGTAAAGAAGGTGAACAATGAATATGAGGTTCACTTACCCTTTCAGTCCTCCATATGGGCATTTGAGACTTCTTGACAGCTTGTTGTCTGCCCAACATCCATTCCAGTGACCAATCTCGGCCATCTCTTAGTCTGCACCTGATCGACATCAGTTCCATGTGAATGACCTATCTGCAAACGTCAGTTCCTACCTAACCGACATCAGTTCCACCTACCCAACACTACCGAATCTATTGGTCTACACATTATTGACGTCGATAATTGCCTGATCGATGTCGATTCCATCTGACTGACATTGGTACCTGTGTTTTCCTATAAGTGATGAATTTTTCACCCACAAGCTCATCTTGGATAAAAACCCTATCCAAATTGCCCTGCTCAAAATTATTCAGCCCCTGTGACTGATCTCTGTCCATCATCTCCTCCATAAACACCAAGGATTCCCTGTTCTTGTCAAAAACATCAAATTTCCATTTCCTGCAATGAATTCGATCTATGCCCTCTGAATCTGAACTCATACCCTTTGACTCAAGAACATCCATTCCCTTCTTATTCATGTGACCAAGCCTACTAAGCCACATCTTCAAATCAACAGCTGAAGTAGATAAACCAGAAGGAGAATAAATAATACAAGTAGATAGATAAAGAGTACCTACTTTCGTACCTCTTGCTAAAATAAGTGCACCCTTGGAAACCTTCCAAGAATCCACTGTGAGGGTTAATGTGCATCCCTCATCACCCAACTTTCCTACAGAAACCAAACTCTGCTTCAGGACTGGGACATGCATAACCTCCTTACACACCCATGTGTTGCCCGTCTGCAATTCCAGCTGCACTTTCCCTTTGCCAACCATTTGACAAGGCGTACCATCCCCTAAATAAATCTCTCCAAAGTCTCCCTGGACATACTCATGGAAAAAATCTCTATTTGGGGTTCCATGAAAAGAAGCACTAGAATCTAAAACCCATGATTCTAGCTGACTATCCAAAGAAAGTATGAGAGCATCATGTGCCACAATACCTGCATCTTTTACTTCTTCATTACCTTCATGTTGATTTTATTTATCCTTCAACCAATAATCTTTCTTTGTGTGTCCTCTCTTTCCACAAAACCAGTAGGTGATACCTCCATTTCTAGATTTGGATCTCTTTTCCATCTTTGACCTTGATTTCCCTTGCTCGACCTTCTCTCTTTGCCTTCCCCTACTTTCATCAATTACAACATTCCCTAATGATTCACTTATGCCTTTCCTATGAATATCTTCATTCATGATTACACTAACTACATCATCAACTTTTCAGATTTTAGAAGCAGACGCAGTATTACTTACTACCATTACCAAACTATCCCAAATTTCAGGTAATGAGCATAAGATTAAGAGAGCCTTTATTTCATCATCAAAAACAATATTGACTGAATTTAACTAGTTTACCAAACCATGGAAATCACTAAGATGACTATATACTGATCCACCTTCCTGCATTTGTAAAGTAAATAGCTGCTTCATAATAAATACCTTATTTGAAGCTGAGGGCTTTTCATATAAATTTGCCAAAGATTCTACCAACTCTTCCATTTTCTTACACTGTGATAGGTTGGAAATCACAGATGATGCAAGGCTCAACCTTATGGATCTCAGAGCCTTCCGATCAAGAACATTCCATTCTTCATCCTTCATGTCTGTGGGCTTGCATGCAACCCCACCCAACGATAAGTACAAATCTTTCTGATACAGATAATCTTCTATCTGCATCCTCCAATGTTGATAATTCTTGTTGTTAAACTTCTCCATTTGTAGCTTACTTTCTTTTGCGATTGCTGTACTCCCACTCAATCAGACACCCCTGAGAATGACCTGTAATAAAACAATAACCTTCTCCCTGCAACCTTAGCTCTGATACCACTTTGTCAGGATTAGGATCACAATTGATTACTTTTCTATAAGTAATTAAACACGAAATTGAACCAGAATGATTAAGTAACTAGAAACTTGAAATAACAAAGAATATGAGAAACAATACTATTTGTATTAACACTCTTCTTGAATACAATAAAGAAATCTTCCTCTCCTCCTCACACCTCTTGCGTATATAGTATTTCACTCAAGATTTCTCTCTCTCTTTGTCAACCACAACTAACTCAACACCCTGAGTTGTTATCCCCTCCTTGATAGCTTCAGCTGATCTCCTTGACCTTGCACCTTACAGATCTCCTTTGACCTTGCTTTCTTGCTTCAATGCTTTACTTGCATTCTTACAATACATGCCTCATGGGTCTCTTAAATAGGATACCAAGCATACCATAATTAGACTTCTAATTACAATAATTAGAAACATAGACTCAAGACTTAAATTAGTCTTCAACATGTAAACACTCTTGAACCTCTTAAAATTAGACGAGTCTAATTCTGGAAACGCATTCTAGAAATGCATGGAAACACATGCACATGCACAGGTGATCGATGTTAGTTGCTGTCAGTCTGCTCTTGACTGATGTCGATTGATCCCTAGGCCCTGCCTGACTAACATCAGTAATATTGTTGATGTCAGTTAGTGGTTGAACTCAACAACCTCCTGATTAGCATCCTGGTGAAGCTTTTAGCTCCACAACTTAACAATATCCCACCTGGAGATAAATAGCTGCACCTATACAACAACATCCACTAATCATCTCAGGCACCTCCATCTTCAAGCTCAATTTTAAAGACCAACCACCACACATCCTGTGATGCTACACCTATCATCCAAGTAACCTGCCACATCTGAACCTACATACTATGTAGAGAAGTGCTTAAGCCTGCATAAATTACCTACTATTTGTTCCTCTCAAATACTTGAGAATCCACTGAACTGCTCTCCAGTACTCCTTTCCCGAATTGGCTCTAAACTTTTTGATAACTCCCACTACTTGGGAAAACTTAGGTATAGTACATACCATGTACTTAACCTCATCATGTGAATTGGGACACTATTCTATGAACTATCCATCCATAGGAGTGCGAATCAATTCTGCATCCTGAATCTCAAATCTCGCCACTACCTTATTCACACAATCATCCTGAGACAACATCAACCTGCAATCTTCCCTGTCTCTAGACATACTCATGCCAAAGAATCTTGCTACTCCCAGATTCTTCATGACAACTGTCTAAACTAACTTTACCTTTAGTTCAGTAACTCCCTGTATGTGTAACCCTGCAACAAGCACACAATATAGTAACAGGATAATGTAGCTAATATTATCCAACCTGGTAAAGAGAAACACAATGGTTAAACCTCAACTGTCCTACAGCTTACTCAAGACCATATACCCTGGTCTTCCATCTCACGTGTCTATTCCTGCTCTTCTTTATCCTGAAAATCCATTCGTCTCTCAGTGCTTTCTTCTAGCTAGCAACTCCCACTGTTTCCTGGATCTACCTACTCTGCTTTTCTAATAACTTCCTAGTTCTTGACCATCAGTGAGAAATAAGTAGTGTAATGAAGGTGAGCAACAAATATGAGGTTCACTTACCCTTTCAGTCCTCCATATGGGCATTTTAGACTCCTTGACAGCTTGATGTCTGCCCAACATCCGTTCTAGTGACCAGTCTCAGCCATCTCTTAGTCTGCACCCGATTGACGTCAGTTCCATGTGACTAACCTGTCTACCGACGTCGATTCTTACTTGATCGACGTTGGTTCCACCTGCCCAACACTACCGACTCTATTGGTCTGCACATGACCGACGTCGGTACCTACCCGATAGATGTCAGTTCCATCTGACTGGCATCGGTACCTATGTTTTCTTGTAAGGGATGACTTTTTCACCTATGAGCTCATCTTGGATCAAAACCTTGTCCAAATTGCCCTACTCAAAATTATTCAGCCCCTATGATTGATCTCTATCCATCATCTCCTCCATAAACACCAAGGATTCCCTGTTCTTGGCAAAAACATCAAATTTTCATTTCCTACAATGAACTCAATCTATGCCCTCTGAATCTGAACTCATACCCTTTGACTCAAGAACATCCATTCCCTTCTTATTCATGTGACCAAGCCTACTAAGCCACATCTTTGAATCTACAACTAAAGTAGATAAACCAGAAGGAGAATTAGTAATACAAGTAGATAGATAAAGAGTACCTACTTTCTTACCTTTTGCTAAAACAAGTACACCCTTGGAAACCTTCCAAGAATCTGCTATGAGGGTTACTGTGCATCCCTCATCACCCAACTTTTCTATAGAAAGCAAACTTTGCTTTAGGAATGGGAAATGCATAACCTCCTTCAACACCCATGTGTTGCCCGTCTACAATTCCAGATGCACTTTCCCTTTTCCAACCATTTGACAAGGTGTACCATCCCCTAAATAAATCTCTCTAAAGTCTCCCTGGACCTACTCATGGAACAAATCTCTATTTGGGGTTGCATGAAAAGAAGCACAAGAATCTAAAACCCATGATTCTAGCTGACTATCCAAATAAAGTATGAGAGCATCTTGTGCCACAATACCTGCATCTTTTACTTCTTCATTACCTTCATGTTGATTTTATTTATCCTTCAACCAACAATCTTTCTTTTTGTGTCCTCTCTTTCCACAAAACTAGCAAGTGATATCTCCATTTCTGGATTTGGATCTCTTTTCCATCTTTGACCTTGATTTCCCTTGCTCGACCTTCTCTCTTTGCCTTCCCCTGCTTTCAGCACTTAAAGCATTCCCTGATGATTCACTTGTGCTTTTCCTATGAATATCTTCATTCAAGATTACACTAACTACATCATCAACTTTTAAGATTTTAGAAGCAAACGCAGTATTACTTACTACCATTACCAAACTATCCCAACTTTTAGGTAATGAGCATAAGATTAAGAGAGCCTTTATTTCATCATCAAAAACAATATTGACTGAATTTAACTAGTTTACCAAACCATGGAAATCACTAAGATGACTATATACCGATCCACCTTCCTGCATTTGTAAAGTAAATAGCTGCTTCATAAGAAATACCTTATTTGAAGCTGAGGGCTTTTCATATAAATTTGCCAAAGATTCTATCAACTCTTCCATTTTCTTACACTGTGATAGGTTGGAAATCACAGATGATGCAAGGCTCAACCTTATGGATCCCAGAGTCTTCCGATCAAGAACATTCCATTCTTCATCCTTCATGTCTGTGGGCTTGCATGCAACCCCACCCAATGGTAAATACAAATCTTTTTGATACAGATAATCTTCTATCTGCATCCTCCAATGTTGATAATTCTTATTGTTAAACTTCTCCATTTGTAGCTTACTTTCTTCTGCCATTGCTGTACTCCCACTCAATCAGAAACCCTTGAGAATGACCTGTAATCAAACAATAACCTGCTCCCTGCAACCTTAGCTCTGATACCACTTTGTCAGGATTAGGAGAATAATTGATTACTTTTCTGTAAGAAATTGAACATGGAATTGAACCAGAATGATTAAGTAACTAGAAACTTGAAACAACAAAGAATATGAGAAACAATACTATCTATATTAACACTCTTCTTGAATACAATAAAGAAATCTTTCTCTCCTCCTCACACCTCTTGGGTGTACGGCATTTCACTCAAGAGTTCTCTCTCTCTTTCTCAACCACAACTAACTCAACACCCTGAGTTGTTATCCCCTCCTTGATAGCTTCAGCTGATCTCCTTGACCTTGCACCTTGCAGATCTCCTTTGACCTTGCTTTCTTGCTTCAATGCTTTACTTGCATTCTTACAATACATGCCTCATGGGTCTCTTAAATAAGATCCTAAGCATACAATAATTTGACTTCTAATTACAATAATTAGAAACACAGACTCAAGACTAAAATTAGTCTTCAACATGCAAACACTCTCAGACCTCTTAAAATTAGACGAGTCTAATTCTAGAAACGCGTTCTAGAAATGCATGCAAACGCACAGGTGACCGACATTGGTTTCTGTCAGTCTGCTCCTAACTGACGTCAGTCGATCCCTGGTCCCTGCCTGACTGATGTTGGCAATACTGTTGATGCTGGTTACTGGTTGAACTCAACAACCTCCTGATTAGCATCCTGCTGAAGCTTTTAGCTGCACAACTTAACAATAGACTTACCATTAGAGTGGGTCATGTTGAAGATGATGTTGAGAAGATATCAAATTATGTGAATGGATTGTACATAGAAATTGAGTATGAATTCGGTATAATCGACAGGGATAATTTTAATAATGGACCCCTAAAATTTTCTATAATATCCTATGAATCCTAACAAATGGGTATAATTCCATTAGATAATGTTTGGAAAAATATCCAAGTGTAAATTAACTATCTATTCCATTATATCTTTAAAAAACTTATAATTATTTGGAAAATTAAATATAATATTCAAAGTAAGATATAATGAAATCCCAT
>JARHVA010004524.1:1105000-1197500 GCA_037957365.1 Torreya grandis
TTTTAAGAACACATGGTATAGCCCCATGTCAAAAAATAACAATTAGAAAGTTGTGCCCCTAGTCCACTATAAAAATAAATATTCACATGCATTACAACATAATAAATATAAAAATACTAAAACTAACATTATTCATAATATGGAATAACCATTCTAAATATGAAGCAACTTAATGTTGGAAATCGAGAAAACCTGCAATTGACCTTTCAATCAAAACATCGACTAACTCAAGAAAATCCATACAGTTTGAAACCTAAATATTCTAATATTCAAAGGGATTAAATTGAAATGGAATATTTGTATGGATGTCAAGACCAAAATAACCTCCTTCAAATATTTAGGATAAGAATGGAAAATCATAAGGAAATTATCCCTTCTACCCAACCAAAAAGAAAAGTGCAATATTTTATCTTTTTTATGTCTAATACTCAATGAAATTATTTAGATTCATCTCAAACTCATATTATAGGTGACCCATTTAACATGGTTAAAAACATGCAAGAACTATATTTCTAATGTATTTTCTATTTCAAGGTAACATTCATAAAATTTATTTAAAAATATTTCATGCCTGGATACCTAAATGCCACTAAGATTGCTTCCCCATCAAGGCATCCTTAAAAAATCCAATAAAACATTCCAAATTCCACAAAATCTAACATGAGAAAAAACTATACAACATTATGGAAATTTATGACATACAAGGGAGCCCAAGGAAAAGTATAGACATAGGTTATCCAATGTTACAATGTCAAGACATATAATGATATATTATAACAAAAAATAATCCCATATCGAGGGATTATACATATATTTACAAGATCTGGGTACACATTAAACTTTGAAAATAACACTATATGAGATCTATGTCCAATATACAAATTGATCAGTTTATAAATGAAAATGCTAATCGACAATAGGTTGGAGGATCAAATCAATTTTCCATAATAGTGGCATATTTGTTTTTTCCACGTGGGTAAGATTCAATATTATAGGTTGAAGGATAGATCCATTTTTGTTATTTCAGTGAAAAGGAGGGTTTAGATTCAGATTAGATCAGACATCATGAGGGAAGTGTTGACCAATTTTTGACCCAAAGTCAAAAATGGTCAACTCTTATAGGTTTAAACTTTTCATAGGGTTATTCAAGCTTGTATATGGTTTTTTAATGATATTTTCATGGTCTTAAATGGTCATATATGGTATTCATGTGGTCACATTAGTCATTGTCTAGCTTTGTCCAAGGTTTGGTCTCATGTGTAGTTGTCTAGTCCTAGGGGATATTTATGAGTCAAGGTGTTATCAAGTGTAGTAAAAGGTTTAAAATGGTAATGAGTCATTTTAAAAAGGTCCTTAATGTGTCTTGGAATATGTTTTTCATATATTAACCTCTTAATATGTTCTCATATGCCACAAACTCTTTTTGTCACCTTTTGAGCTAATTTGGAGAGTGGTACATATAAACCCCAAAGTAAAAATGTTTAAATAAGCCTCATATCATACCTGATGTTAGATAAGGGCCATATATGGTTAGATACTGACAAACTTGTAGTTCAACACCCAAATTGAGGAAAATACTCTTTTACATGCACTTTTAGGCACTTTTATGTACTTCAAAGATCAACATGAAAGTGAAAATGGTTTCAAGAGTCTCTTAGGATTCCAAAAGTTGTATCCAAGCTTGATATCATGTTTTATGTCCGAAAAAATTAGATAACCCTCTCTCTCTTCCATTACTACCTTCACAAGCTTAGAAAAGAAAAATTCAAATGCATGGTACAACTAGGAGAGATAAAGTTGGAAGTTCAAAATTTGGAAATTTTTATGGACTTTACTGAGATTAAATTTAGTGGAATTATTTTTTATATTAATATCCCCTATTTTATTAACAATTTCTAAGAGTGATAACAAGTCACTATGCCTTGTCCATCCAACCAAGGTCTAGTTTTGCTCTTGTTTATTCATGCCCAAATTTGATGAAAGAGAATGATTTTTTGAAGTATTTTTAGAGGTTAGTTGGTTCCTTTAAATGTTGGTTTAATTGACCAATTCAATCTCATTAGGTGTCTTCATCAAAGGAATGAGTGCCTCAAACATGTGAAACATAACATCCCTATTGTAGGTGTTTTGACTAGTTTGAAGTATATATTGTTTCCATAGGTTTAAATAACTTCATTTTCCATTTAAAAACTCCCTCATTATTTGATGATTCATATGTTATCTCTCTAAATATGGCTCCTTGTTTATAGTCTTTCAATAAATATCATATTTCTTACTCTAAGAAGCATGGTACTATTCATCAATAGCTATCTATAGGTGTGACCACCAATGTTGGTCTAAATGGAAATAAGAGACCAATGTAGCATGATAGGTCACTATTCAGAAGGTCATAAGTCCAAGGTAATGATAAGAGAGATAAAATTATACTCTCAAACAAGGTTATAAGGTGTTTTAGTTACTCTCAAGTTTGTAGACCTATGACTGAACATTCATGGGGTCTAAATTCCATGTTAAATATGTTAAAGTAGTGGATAATTTATGGTAATAAATTTAAAATAGTCATTTCACCTTGATATACTATATTTCCATCACAAAAAACATGAATAGATAGATCCTAACCTCTATAAACAAACTTTGTGTAAAAGATGACAATATACATATTCATGTATGGTCCAAATCGACAAGTTGAGGATAACATAATTCTTAATTAAGAGGTATACAGTGGTTTAAGTATATTATATATGATGAGACAAAATTTTATATAACAATAAATGTGCCTAGGACTCAAGGGAACCATTTGTAGTAGTCTATAAAAGTAAAAAGGTAGACCTACAGGTAATAAACCTATAGGTCCTCATTTTGAACAAAAGACATTTGTTTATAATAGGGAGAATGTTTAATATGAATAGGATTTCAAGAATTAAATGAGAAGGTACAATCCAATGAATCACTTAAGTGTTTTGCAAGTTAATGAAGGGTAATATGATTGATGTTATAAGCTTTTGACACTCATATACTAGTTTGTACATGAGGACAAGAAGGTAGATGTTGAAAACACTATGGAGCCAATGAACATTGTGAGATAGTGGAAATATAATTTAAATGAGTTTTTAATGCTTTAAAAGTGTCAATGATGGAGTGGAGAAAGACCAGTTATTAAACTCATGTCAAACTTTCTCTAATGACCACCTATAGCCACAATATGAGAAGGTAGTCCTAAATAGGGGTGTATTTGTGAAAGTGAAAGGTTTTAGGCAAGTTTAAAGGTGATATAATCTCAATAATGTGAAATAAGTTATTGAGATGTTAAAATTTTTTAACTAAAGACCTAAAACCCTCAAATACAAGCATACCATCTTAGTAGCCCTCCTACATATTACAAGGTAAATAAGTTGGTCATAAACTTGAAAAGAATATAGTGGTGGATTTGAGTTTTAGGTGAGATCATATAAAAATGATAGGATTCAATTGAAATTAAAAATTAATAGGTAGAATATGTAGATAAATAAGATCAAATCAACTTCTCTAAACCCCACGTGCATAGTTTATCTTCACCTATAGGCTATGTTACAAGCTTGAGAAGATAATGTTATACATATTTAGTGAGATGATAGTTTGGTTAAAATCATGACCAAGTAATAATAACATATAATTTTAGATAATTTAATGGAACTAAAGAGAGGTCAGGTAAAATATGCTTAGATCAGGGGCATTCAAACCCTACCTATGCAATCAATGTGAGCTGCAGGGCTATTTGCCTTAGCGAATGAAGGTTGCTTGTTTAGAATGAATATGGGAAGTTTTTATAACTATAAATTCATTAAAATAATTCTATGATGATGTTGTTAAAACCTCCATACAGTCCTCAAACCTAGTAATAAAAGAAGAAATGATGATAAACCCTATCTAGGCCTAAAAAGAGCCTAACACTACACAATCAGGACATAAGTGCAGTCATGGGAAATGAAGTTTGTTGAAGGTGAAATGAGAGTTTGAGTATAATGACGAGTGTAAATTTTTTTCACAATTCATAGAAGATTTTCCAAAGGTAGGGGAAGGAAATAAAATTACAAATTGACCTTTAAGACCAACTCGATCTTCTTTTAATAGAGGACTATAGTCTAAAGACAAAATTTCACTCACTTGGTATGATCATGAATTTATATACAGATATAAATGAATTTAAGAAGAGGTAATGAGGTCTCTACACTATAATATTGTGATATTGGTTGTTGTATTAAACCCATCACCTTCATGAATAAAGACTAAGAACGCAAACCCCTCTCTAATGACCTATTTGTAGACCAAGAGTCAACTTATTGCATTCAATAACAAATGGATAGGATGCATGGGAGATTGATCACCTAGGGATAGTTGAGGTGGATAATACAATTGAAATTTATGGCATTAGTTTAGGGATTAATGGACCTGCGTTTATGAACAATCATTAAGAACCAAAATAGGTTTAAACCCTCCTAAAACCCTAGTAAAGACCTGATGTGGAAGATTGGTATCCAAATTACTTGATATGTTGTGTTTTTGTCCTATACATCCTAAAATATTTTCTATAATTCAAATTTATTCTTAGGGTGTACTTCATCGATGCCTACAATTGTATGGTAAATGACATATTTTCAAGGATTTTTGGTATTTTATAGGGTTTTATATAGTTTAACACTTGAATTTTTTTAGGATAGGTCACTTACGATGTATTAAATTTATTAAAGCCTAAAAATCTATACAATACATCCTAAAACCGATCAAACAAACTTGATTTTTCAAGGTAGTCTCCAATAGGCTCAAAATGAGACTAGTTTTCAAGACCATTTCATGGTTCTCACACTTTAGTAATGTTTTAGGACCTCAAATTTATCAAGGAGGTTGTTTATAGTATAGGTAAAGTTAATAACATGATTTTGGGTGGTTTCACATGTGTGAGAGATATTTGTATTAGAAAATCAAGATTCTATGCAAGGAGGCCTAATTAAGGAGAGAGAAAGGCATAACAAAGATACTTATACTCACTCTCAAGGCTTGAAACTTGGAATGGAGTTCTAAACACATAATAGGTCATAAAATATATCCTTATTTTGTTATGATAATCCATAAAATATCCTATATAATGAGGTTTAATTGATTTTAGGGTTATAAGGAAAAGAAGAATATGAGAGATTGAAGAGAAAAATGGAGTCTTGAGAGTTGTTTCATGAATAAAAGTGGATTGATTCACATTTCATAAGGTATTTGAATGCCTCTCATGGAGAGATAATTCCTTAAAAAATATGAAATCAAGTTTTGAACCACTTGGATAAGGCTAGGCATGGGAAATGAAGGGGTTTCAAGACACCTAAGCATATGGATGATGATTGACACTAAAATTTTAGACCAAAGGAGTTTTTAAATGCATTATAGGTGTCAAATGAGATTTATTAAATCATCTCATGGTGAATTGATGATGAAGAGGTCAATTTTTCACTTCTCATATGCAAAGAAGGGCAATTTTAAGGAGTTGTGCAAGGTGTCAAGTTGAGTTTCTAACTCCTATGCCACTTGGATGATGGAAAATTTTTAGATGAGAGACATATGTCCTTAGGGAACTATTTATATAGTTTCATAACTCCTCTCTTGATCAAAAATATCTTTGACACTTTTCATCTCCCTCTCTCTTGTGCCCTTCTCCTTTCTACTATATCTTTCTATATATATTGAGCCTTGATAGGCTGAATTTGGATCCTCCATTTAGGTATGGTGAAGCCCTTCACATTTGAAAGCATTTTTTAAATGATAAATTTTGGTTATCCTCTTCCTTTGGATAGTTCAATGTGGATGCTTGATTAGTTGATCTTTATAAGTGATAGTCTTGCTTCCTTGGCATGTTTATCCTTTCTTGAATTCATGTTTAATTTAGAATTTTTTTTCATGTCTCTTGAAGTGTCCAAATAGAGTGAAAATTTTTGAGTGAGTTATCTTATCATTAGTATCATTTCATGACCTCTTGATTAGTCTTCCTATCCTAATCATTCTTCATAAACTTTGTGATAAGTATTAATATAGAGAGGCAAATTTGGAGAAGTGTTTTTTATGGGTTACTCTCATATTTGAATTACCTTTGTAGTTGGTTGGTAGTGGTAAAATAATATTTGGTGCATCAATCCAATTAGAAAGGTTCTCTCCCTTTTCCTAGCACATGGTAGATTAGTGTTTGAGCCTAAGTGATTCATCAAGGGGAGTTATCCCTTTAACCTAGAGATTCACCTCTCTAATAGGGTACCACATCCTAGAGGTGTTTCCATGTTACATCAAATTTAGAAGGATTGAACTACCTTCTAAAGGGTGTAAATTTTATTGATAATAGTTTTGGCATGCTCGATGGTACTAAGGTCCAAATTTATGGAAGGATTCTTGGTGTTGTTATATGTATCAGCCTTTAGAGGCATTCAAAACATCAATGGAAAATTTGTGCATAGTCAGTTGGTTCTGACAACCCAGTCACTTATTCAAAGTAAGTTGTGTTTTCATTTCATTGCCTTGATGAGGTTTCTATGGCTTAGTTTAAAGTAGAGTTAAATTTCATGCAATTCGGTAAAGATCTTAAATCCTATAATATTCCATATTAGTCTTATTATGAGCCTTATCAACCCCACTATGATCCATATTAGTCATATGATTCTTATCATCCTTGTCATGAATCATATCAGTCCTATGATCAACCTTCTCAATTTAAAGAAGTTCTTAGCCAATATAGTCACTTCTTAAATCAGTCCATTTCAAGTTTGAATAAAAATAACTTAGGATATGAGAGGTACATGATAGGGATTAACACACAAAGGGAATATACTCAAGATGTCCCTAGTCATCTCATTCATGAAATGAGAGACTCATTGCAGATAATGAATGAATAATGGGGACCTATTGAGAGAGAAAATCAACAAATCCTCTCAAGTTAAATGTTAGATTTAAGTGGTCTCTTTGAAAAGATAGATGAAACAGTTCATAAAGGATAACTGGTTCAATCCTATCAGCCCTTATATGTGCCACCTATTTTTACATAAGAGACTTTTCCAAGTGAGTATCAAAGTGTTCCAAGTTATTCATTCATTTCTCAAACTTTCCATTCTTGGCATTCAATCCAAGAGAGATTTCAAAAGGAGGAAATTATTGTTGAGAAGCCTATTTTGGAAAATGAATATTTTATTTCTCTTTCTCAAGAACCCTCCAAGAATTATTTTAAGACTCCAAGCTAGAATCAAGTAGTAAAATCATGGATTAATCAAGGTAAGACACATATACATTGGGGATTTGAAGTCAAGGAAGAATATGAACCTATGCAAGTCTCTCCCATCCCTCCTCAAGAGTCCTCCTGTATTTCATATCAACCTTATTGTGTTCCTTATCCTCATGAGGTTACTAACCACCTTTAATAGAATATATTCCAAGAGAGTATAGATGAGAAAATAAAAAAAATGGAGCTGAAAATGAAGGAGGAAGACAGTCAAGATCAAAAGGTTTAAGTCAAATGAATCCTTGTGCCCATTCAAGATCCTTTCCCCTCTTCCTAATAACCTCTATCATTTCCATCTTATAAGTCTATTCAATAGAGTTTTCAAAGCAAGAAAGGGATCTTAGTTGAGAGGGTTGAAGAAAAAGTTGTAGTTATTGAAGAACCTCAAGAATACTATGAGAAGGATGAGATGGTTGTTGAGAAAAATGAAGCATTCATAACATAATTGAATATACTCTCTCTTCAAGAGTTCATATAAGAGTCCTCCATATCTAAGACCCTAATTTTAATTAGTACTCTCTTCATTCCCAAGCTCATTCATGAGCCATCTACCATACATCATACTCCCTCTCCAACTCATGAAAATATCAATTACCCTCCCACCATCTCCATTATTGAAGAGGAACCTGTCTTATGGGAAACAAATAAAGAAGAAATTAAAACTATAAGTGTAGCTCAAAGAGAATTTGAAGAAGACAATTCAAGTGTATATGATGAATCATTCACTATTGATATTCCACTTTGGTGAAGATAGACATATATAATTCTTCATAAATGAAGAAAGTAATCATCTGTATGATGTTTTAGCTACCTATGAGAAGAGTGCCAAGATTGATACCTTAGCCAATTAAGAGGTTAGTGAAGATATGAAAGAAAAGGCTCTTGAGAAAAGCTTCGTGTTGACTAATCTTGTTGAACCAAATGAGCAAGTTCAAGAAGATTTTAAGGACATATGGGAGACCTATTTACATATGTTTAAAAAATATGAAGGTTTTGAGAAGTTGAAACCTCTAGGAGAACAGGATCAAGTTGATGATGATGATAATGCAAGGTTCCTCGTGAGCTAATATGTTTTCAATACCATGATGATGTAATATATGATGAGGACATTCTTCAAGGTAATCAAGAGATTGGTTCAATAGAGGATAAGGATGTTTCTACCTTCATGGACCAACAAGACTTATGGTACAATTATTGGGAAGTATGAAATGAATTTTAGGCTCTTCAAGGGCCTACACATTCTAATGGTCAGATTAAAGATGTTCTTGAGGCTGTCTTACTCCTTGAAGGATAATGTGACAATATCCAAGGTACCAAGTTTGAGGTTGACCCTATTAACCAATAATTAGTCATGTTTGAGATTGAAACAAACATCAAGAAACACCATGAGAGGTTTATTGAAGTAAAAGATGATTTCACCTTCATAAGTGACTGATTGGTAGTTGTTACTTCACATGACATCATGCCAAGAGAATGATGAAGATAAAAAGATCAAGATATAAGAAGAAGATCACCTCATACTTTTTTCCATATCATGGGGTAAATAATATAATAAAATTCCCCTTTGACCAAGGAGTAATAATAAATTTTAGTTTCATTTTATATATTAGTTTACTTATGTTGTGCTTCATGTTCCCTAAGTGCTTAGGTAGCACATGTGTGTGTCTTATTTCTTTTGCTTGGTGGGTGTTGTCTTTGTTTTGTGGTTTGGAGGTAAAATTAGTTTGTTTTTTCATGGTCATGGTCTAGTCAAGTCTGAATATGAGTGAAAATGACTCCATTACCTAATGGGAGGATAAAGACACTAATCTATTATCATTGTAGGCATGCTACCCTTGTGAATCACCAATTTGTTGACCAATTTTTGACCCCAAGTAAAAAATGGTAAAACCCTATAGGTTTAAAATTTTCATAGTTTTACTCAAGATTGTATATTATGATCTTTTTTATGGTATTAAATTCTCATATATGGTCTTCATGTGGTCACATTAGTCATTGTCTAGCTTTGTCCAAGGTTTGGTCTCATGTGTACTTGTATATTCTTAGGGGTCATTTATGTTTCATGGCTTTATAGAGTGTCTTCAAAGGTTTAACATGATAATGAGTCATTATAAAATGTCCTTAATGTGTCTTGGAATATTTTTTTCATATATTAACCTCTTATTATGTTCTCATATGCCACAAAGTCTTTTTTTTACCTTTTGAGTTAATTTGGAGAAGTGGTACATAAAATCCGAAAGCAAAAATATTAAAATAATAATAATAGAATAACTGATGTCAGATAAGGGTCATAGATGGTTAGAGACTGAAAAAATTGTATTTTTATGCCTAAATTGAGGAAAATACTAATTTAAAAGCACTTTTGGGCACTTATAAGGCCTTAAAAGATCAAATTTTAGGTGAAAATGGTTTTAGAGAGTCTATTAGGATTAAATAGGCCAAATAAAAGCTTGAGATAAAGTTTATAGTCCAAAAAATGTAGATAACTCTCTCTTTCCTCTATTGTTGCCTTCACAAGATTAAAAAGACAAAATTCAAATGCATGGTATGACTAGGAGAGAGAATGTTCAAAGTTAATTTTTTTTAATAATTGTTAGGGTTAATAATTATATTCAATTTATTTTCATTGGTTTTTATATTCATGGAACCTAATTTTTGAACAATAACTAAGAGTGATAACAAGTCATTATGCCTTGTCCATCCAAGTAGGGTCTGGTTTTGCTCATATTTCTTCATGCCAAAATTTGATGAAAGAGAATAGTTTTATGGGGTGTTTTTAGAGGTAAGTTAGGTAATTTAAATTATGGTTTAATAAACCAATTAAATATCATGAAGTGTCTTTATCAAAAGAACAAGCACCTTAAATATGTGAAAAATAACATCCCTACTACAAGTGTTTTGACTGGTTTGAAGTGTTTTTCACTTTCATAGGTTTAAATAAATTCATTTTTCATACCCTCATTCTTTTATGATTCATATATTCTCTCTTTTAATATGGTTCCTTGTTGATAGTCTTTTAAGAAATGTCATATTTCTTATTCTAAGAAGCATAATAGTGTTCATCAATGGCTCTTTACATGCATGGCCACCAATGTTGACCCAAATTGAAATGAAAGACTAATGTATAATGAGAGAGTAATATTTATAAGTTAATAATTCCAAGGTAATTATAATAGAGATAGAATTATATTCCCAAACAAGGTTATAAGGTGTTTTAGTCACTCAAAGGTCTGCAGACCTATGACTGGACATTCATGGGGTCTAAGTACCATGTTGAATATATTAAAGAAATGGATAGTATATGTTAATCCATTTAAAAAATTCATTTAAATATTATATAATCCACTTAAATCACCAAAATAATGAATGAATAGACCCTAACATCTATGCACAAACTTTGCATATAAGATGAATGTATACACATGCCTGTACAATCCAAATGGACAAGTTTAGGATATCATAATGCTTAATAAGAAAGTATATAATGGTTGAAGTAGATGATATATTATGAGAAAAGATTTTATAAAATAATATAGGTGTCTAGCACTCAAGGGAGCTATTTATAGCAAGTTATACAAGCAAAAAGGTAAACACATAGGTAGTAAACTTGTAGGTCCTCATTTTGAACAAAAGATATTTATTTATAATAGGGAGAATGTGTAATAATAATATTATTTCAAGAATAACATGAGAAGTTATATTCCAATGAATAACTTAAATGTGTTTAAATTCATTTCAATATAATATGACTAAGTATACAAGCTTTAGACACTCATATACTAGTCTATATATGAGGACAAGAAGGCAAAAGTTGAAAACACTATGAAGAAGCCAATGAACCTTTTGAGATAGGGTAATTATAATTTTAATGAGGTTTTAATTTTTTCAAAGTTTAAATAATGGAGTGGAGAAATTCCAATTCTTAAGATCATGTCAAACTTTCACTAGTGACCACCTATAACCATAATTTGAGAAGGTAGTCCTGAATAGGTGTGTATTTATGAAAGTGAAAGGTCTTAGGAAAGTTGAAAGATGATAGAATATGAATAATATGATGAAATGTATTGTTATTTTCAAAATTTTGAAGTGAATACCTAAAAACCTTAAATGTAGGTAGGCCACCCTAGTAATCACCTACATGTTACAAGGTAAACAGGTTGGTCATAAACTTGAAAAGAACATAGTGGTGGATTTGAGTTTTAGGTGAGATCATATACAAATTATAGGATTAAATTGGAATTAAAAATGAATAGGGAGAAGGTGTATAGAAATATGACCAAATAAAATTATCCAAACCCCATATACCCAATTCATCTTCACCTATAAGATATGTTCAAAGCTTGAGAAGAGAATGTTACACATAGTGAGTGAGAAGAGAGTTTGGTTGAAATAATGAATAATTAATAGGACCATTTGATTCAAATAACTCAATGTACCTGACCTAAAATATGCTTAGACCAAGTCCATCCCAACCCTACCCACATAGTTAATGTGAACTATAGGCCTATCTGCCTTATAAAATGAAGGTTACTTATCTCAAATGAATATGGGAGGTTTGTATGAAGGATAAAGTCATGAAAATCATTATATGATGTTTTTAAAACATCTATATAGTCTTAGACCCAACAGTAAAGGAAGAAATGATGATAAACCCTATTTAGGTCTGAAAAATGCCTAACACTACACAATCAAGCCATAAGTGTAGTCATGAGAAAGGAAGTTTGGTGAAGGTGAAAATAGATTTTGAGTAAAATATTTAAAAAAGTCATATAATACTATCCAAAGGTAGGAGGGAAAGAAAATTACAAGTTTACCTTTGATACCAACTCGAGCTTCCCTCAAGGAAGGACTGCAATCTAAAGCTAGAATTTCACTCACTTGGTATGATCATAAAAATATGAATGGTGATAAATTAAATTTATAGGAGGTAATTAGGTCTCTAAAATAAAATATTGTGGTATTGGTTGTTGGATTGAACCCATCACCTTCATGAACAAAGACTAAAAATGCAGACTCCTCTCTAATGGCATATTTGCAAATCGAGAGTCAATTTATTATACTTAGTAATGTATGAATAGGATGCATGGGAGCTTGATAACATATGGATAGTTGAGGGGGATATTAAAATTTAAATTTATGGCATTGGTTCAAGGATTAAGGGGCTAGAGTTTATAAACAATCATTAGGAACCAAAATAGGTTTAAACCCTCCTAAAACTATAGAAAAGACTTGATGTGGAAGATTAGTCTCAAAATCACATGATATGAATTGTTTGTATCCTATAAGCTCCTAAATATTATTTTAGAATCCAAATATATTCTTAGGTTTTACTTCTCTATACCTTCAACTGTATGGATTGTATTAAATACCCTATTTTAAAAGGATTTTTGGTGTTTTTAGGGTTTTGGATAGTTTAAAAATTGAAAACTATTAGGAAAAGTAATTTGAGATGTATTATATACATTAAATCCTTAAAATATGTATAGGACACCCTGAAAGTGATAAACAAACTTGATTTTTAAGGCAGTCTCCAACAAGCTCAAAATGAGACTAGTTTTCAAGACCATCTCATGGTTCTCACACTTACACAAGGTCTCAGGGCCTCAAAATTGTAATGGAAGTTTTTAAAATGATATATAAAGTTAATCAAATTATTTTGGGTGGTTTCACACGTGTGGGAGAGATATGGATCAGAAAATTAGGATTCTAGGCAAGGAGGCCTAAATGAGGCCTAATTAAGGAGAGAGAAAGGTAGAAAAAAGATACTTCCACTAAATATAAATATATTAAACTTGGAATGAAGTTATAAATACATACTGGGTCATTAAATATGTCCTTATTTTTTAAGGATCATTCATACATTATTCTTTATAAGGAGTTTTACATGATTTAAGGTTATAAGGAAAATAAGCCTAATGAGAGCTTGAGGAGCAAAATGGATTATTGAGAGTTATTACATGAATGAAAATGGACTGATTTAGTTATGATAAGGTATCTAAATTCCTCTTATGGAGAGAGGATGCCTTGAATAATATGAACTCAAGTTTTGAGCCACTTGGACAAGGCTAGGTGTGGGAGATGAAGGGGTTTAAAGACACCTAAGCATATGGATGATGATTTCCACTAAAATGTTAGAGAAAATGAGTTTATAAATGAATGATAGGTGTTAAATGAGATGTATAAAAGCAGATCATGGTGAATTGATGATGAAAAATTCTATTTATCACTTCTCATATGCAAAGAAGGGAAATTTTGAGGGGTTGTGCAATGTGTCAAGTTGTGTTTTTAACTCCAATGCCACTTGGATGATAGACCATCTTCAAAGGAGAGACATATGTCCTTAGGTACCTTTTGAGATAGTTTTGTACTATATTTGACACTTCTCTCTCTCTCTCTCTCTATATATATATATATACATACATACATATATATATATATATATATATATATATATATATATATATATATATATATATAGAGAGAGAGAGAGAGAGAGAGAGAGAGAGAGAGAGAGAGAGAGAGAGAGCCTTGATAGGGTAAATTTGGATCCTCCACCTAAGTATGGTGAATCCCTACCCATTTGAAAGGCTTTGATGAATGATAAACTTTTGGTTAACCTATTCCTTTGACTAATTCAATGTCTATGCTTGATTAGTCGATCTTGCTAAGTGATAGTCTTGATTCCTTGGAATATGTGTCCTTTATTGCATTCATGTTTAGTTTGGAATCCTTTTTGCATGTAACTTGAAGTGTCCAAATATATTCTTAAAGGCTGAGTGAGTTTTATTCTCATTAGTGTCATTTCATGACCTCTTCACTAGTCCTCCTAGCCTAAGAATTCTTATTAACCTTCATGAGAAGTATTGATGTAGAGGCAGATTTGGAGAAGTGTTTATTTTAGGTTAGTCTCATATTTTAAGTGCCTTTGCAGGTGGTTGGTAGTGGTAAAATCATATTTGGTTCATCATCCCCATTAGAATAGGTTTATCTCCATTTTTATATCAAGTGGTAGATTAGTGTTTGAGCCTAAGTAATTCATCAAGGCGAGCTAGCCCTTCAACCTATAGATTCAACTCTCCAATATTATACCCACAACCTTAAGGTGTTTCCATGTTACATCAAATTTTTAAGGATTGAACTACCTTTCAAAAGGTGAAAATTTTATGAATAATAGGATGTTTTACCATATATGCACTATGAAAATCTAAAACACATCATATAATATGGTAGAGATGAGTAAAGGACCACTACAAGACACGTGTTTGGTAGGAAATGAGAAATCCCTAACAACTTTAAAACTAAACTTACTTTATGTTACTGTTATCCAATTTTGACTCCTTAGGTTAAATAGTATCCCTATAGGTAAAAATTGAACCTTATGTGATTTATGAGGTCATATTTGAGTCTAAAATACCTTATTATCATTTATTAAGATAAATTTGGAAATATTAAGGTAAGTCTCTTTTATGTGTTTCGGTCTATTTAGGTCTCCTAAGTCAAAAATGGTGAAAAGGGTCATTTTTGGTGCCTTGAAAAATGTTTCATATGTGTTTTTTGGTTGATAAAATTCATTTAATATGTCAAACACATTTTCACAATGTTTCATGAAGTTTTGAAAAGTTTGAAGTTCATTTGCTAGCTTCAAGGGGGTAAAATACATGAAAAATTATTTTTTTGGATAATTCTAATGTGTGTATAAGTATCCTAAAGTTAAAATTCACACCAAAAAACTTATAAAGAGTTTTAATTAGTTACATAACTATCACACCTATTAGAGGAATATGAAAACAAATCAGATTCTTGAAATTTAATGCCACCTTGAAGAGCTAGAGAAGTGTACAAACTTTTGGAAGACATGGGAAAGTGAAAATAGTTGAAGAGTGTCATTTAATTTTATATATGTCATGAAAAATTAGTGGAATAAGTTTGGAATTAAATATTTTTAGACATATCCTTCTCTCTCTCAATGCTCCCTTCACATGCTAGTGAAGGGCAACTTCAAGTAGATGGTACAATCTATAAAGATATAGTTTGGAGACAATATTTTGGAAAAAAATTGGGACCCATATGGGATTCCAATTTGTGGAATTGGTGATCATATTTTTTCTCTTATATTTATGAAAAATCACTAAGATCCTAGACTTCTTTTTGAGAACTCAAATCCCCATAGGCTAAGTTTGGAGCAACTCTAGAATAAACTATGAATTCATGGATGATTTAAATTAATTGGATTGAGTTTTAAGGTGTATTTATATGCCTTAAAAACATTTGTTCCTTCATGGTGGCACATGTGGAAGTCCTTTTGGCAAGTAATTTCTCTTTTGTGCATTGTTTGCAAGTGACTAGTCATGTTTCTATATTTCTAAGTTTTCTAGGTGGTAAATTGAAATTTAATGGTTTTACATAGTATTATACTCTCATAAAAATTCATTTATTTCCTTTGATCAGTTAAACATTTTGTACAAGTTTCAATAATGGTCACTTCTCTATTCACTTTTGTGGACTGTGTCTTTCTTGTGTTTCCATAACAGAGGTGATTGGAATTTTTTGTATATGTGTTTCAGAGAAAATTGAGGTTGCATTTTCATGTTTTATATGATGATTAATTTTGAGGAAATGATCTTCAATCCCAATTGTCATACATGCATCTTTCAACATTCCAACCACACAAGATTCTTGACAGTCACCTATAGGACTATAGGTGGAAGTGAAAGTAGCGGAGGTTGAAATATTCTTCTAAGATGTCATGAATTTGGTGATATAATGATATTATCGCTTGATGAAGGTTTTTTCATCATAAGACACCAATGACTTAGTTAGAGATAGGCCTATCTCAAACACAAACAGTCATATTTTCTGCTGGGTGTCATTATCCCCTTCATTTAATCAACTTTCTGTTGATGTCATATTTAACCAAGGTTGTGTCTAAAGCTATATGCAACAAGAGGAATTGTAATGATTTAGTAATTGAATGGGGGTATATATATATATATATATATATATATATATATATATATATATATATATATATATATATATATATATATATATATATATATATATATATATATATATATATATTGGGGGGGGGGTTTGTTTAATGTCTTAAGGATTTCTTGGTTAAAACCATATATATATATATATATATATATATATATATATATATATATATATATATATATATATATATTGGGGGACGGGGGGGGGGTTTGTTTAATGTCTTAAGGATTTCTTGGTTAAAACCTTATTGGAATCAAACTATGCAAATCTGCTGGAAATGAACACAAGTTGTAGAAATGAAATTGATTGCTGGAAATAAACACACATTGCAGAAATGAAATTGATTGCTAGAAATAAACACACATTGTAAGAATGAAATTGATTGCTATAAATAAAAACACATTGCAGGAATGAAATTGATTGCTGGAAATAAACACACATTGCAGAAATGAAATTAATTGCTGGAAACAAACATACATTGCAGAAGTGAAAATTTAATCTAAAATGCCTGCAGGAAAAAAATTATAAAAAATCTTAATTTTAAAGAGTTGGAAGCATTTATAAATTTAACAGAGTTACCTATTTACTTTTACTAATAGAAATATAAATACCGACAAAAATGAAGATCCTAGTCCTTTGGAGGAGTGGGCCCTTGCTCCACCTAGAACAAGATTTGAATAATTCAATTTGCTTTCAAAATAGGAATGGCTATTTCATTGATAAAAATTCTATGTATTACAAATGTACTAAGCTATCCTTTTTCTCTCTATTCTTCTATGATTTTATCTATCTTCTATCTTCTTTCTCTATTTTCTATATTCTATATCTATATCATGTCTGTATATAGAGATGTTTTGATGGCTGTAACTGTTTCATAGATATGATGGAACTGAATTGTGCTGGAATAGATGTTGAATCAAGATGTGGCTGGATGTCCAGTTGTGTGATAATTTTCTTGATTCTGCTAGTTCAAAAAATTAGGAATATGTTCCTAGTTTAATGGGATCATTGATCTTTGACAGATCATTGGCCATTTGGAATAGATCCTCATCAGTTCCATATCTAGCTGCAAAAGTTTTGGAACTTATCTGAAGGAGTATTAGAGCTAAATATAGAGTTCCAAAGCTATGTCCAAAAATGTGAGAACTTGAAATAGTATGGTGGAGTTCCAAAATTGACTGTGATGGTTTTGGAACAGATTTTGCATGTTTCAGAACTAACTGTGATGGTTCCAGGAACAAATTCTATAGGTTCCATAACTAATCTGAATTGAGTCCAATGTTTCTAAAAACATGTAATCCACTTCATATTTGTTCTTTAGCCTAATGATGACCTATTTTATTGCAAAACTAAAATTTTACAACACACTTGTTAGGAATTACAAGTCTTTTAAAATGTTAGAATCATAATCAATAAAAGATGGATAATCACATCCTAACTCATCTCAAATCAAAATAAAAGTTACAAAATGCAATCAAACTTAATAAAATGAGAGTAATATGAGGTCATTTATTATACATTTATTAGGCATATCCTGGCCTCATCATTTCCCCCATACTTGTTTGTAAGTCCCTTTACAAAATTCATTCTTCAAATTTGAGATTGTAATCTTGCATTCCATTTGATTGCTCAGATCAAATGGCTGAAACTGAATATCTCAATGCTTTGACTCAGAATTACTATACCCTTCTCCTACTTCTACTTTTCTTTTCCATTCCTCAAACTGAGTGGGATGTTGAGGTAAATCTTTTGGCCTTTCTAAACTCTAGATCAAATTTGAAGGGGATATTACTTCCCTTCTTTTCAATGTCGCTGGGATAAATTCCCATCTTTTTAAACATGCATCATAGATATTATCAAAATTTGACCTTTCATAAGCGGTGACGACATCCATGCTTTGTTGTAAATTGAAAGGATAAGGTCCCTTGAATTTATCATTAAATGCATGGGATTGGAAATATGTAGCAAAGGTGGATGGATTACTATAATAAATTCTCATACAGAGACTGGATGAACTAGCCTTTGACCAATGCTTTGACTCCCTTTCTTTCCATGCAATCTAATTTTGAAGAACAGAGACAAATGCATTAAGCTGGCTTTGTCCTACATACAAATTGATCATAAAACCTATATTTATTTCTAGAATAAAATTGCAGAGGTAAAATTCACAAAGAGGATTTTTATATTCTTTATTAGCTAAGGATTAGACAGTCAAGAAATTAGCTTCATATTTTATTTCATGTGGAAGGCCACATGTTATCCTTGCCAACTTCCAGTGAATGAATTGTTCTTATAAAAACATGCTATAAACAAGAGAAGGTCTTCTTCATGCAAGCAACTTCTAACTCATCATACAAACTATTTGTATTTTCACAAGACATTTATACTCATCATTTTCCTCATAAAATTTGTCTTCCCATTCCTTCCTTGCTTTCTCTTCTTCCACTGATTTGCCTTTCAAGTCTGTATTGGATGTTTTGAGTTCACTGAGTTCTCTGCATGTATCATCCCATAACTTCTTGAGTGGTAGATAAGTCAATTCAGTCTATGTAGAGACTATTGACACAGAGGTCTATATTATACATTTTTCCTCATTCTCTATTAGTTGCCTTTTAACTTTTGCTAATTCCTCATTCTTGGTTGTGAGCTAGTTTGTTAAATCTACAAGGAGCATTTGCTTCTGTTCTAACTTGAGTTTGAGGAAATTCAATTCCTCATCCTTTTCCTTGATAATGAGTTCTACTCTGGACAAAAATAGACCCTATTTAATCTATTGGTTTTGTTCTTTTTCTTAAAATTCTTGGGAAGTTAAGCATTCCTCTTCCACCATAGGGGATTTCCCTTTCCTTCTCCAAGATGCCTATTAATATTCTGCATGTGATGGTGATGTAGTCTCACCCATTTGTTGGAAAACAAGCTCCTCAAATCTTTCATCTTTTTCCTTTTTTGTTTGGCTTGGTCTAGGAGGAGTCATGGCCATGCTACCCAAAATATCATCAGCTTCAGTTTCTAGCCTTTCTTGTTCTTCTAGCTCCTTTGAACTTTCTTTAGAATTTTTATGACATTTTCTTTCTTGAGGAGCCTCAAAATGTGCAAACATAGATCTCCTCTTAGAACGTCTTCTGGTTTTCACCTTTTATTCAGGCCTAGGTGAACTTTCATTGTCAGAGACAGGTACCAGTTCTTCTATAGCCTCAATAGAAGAAGAAATGAATTGAGAAGGTACAGTAGGGTCTACAATTTTAACTGTTCTTATAGATTTTATTCTTTTTGGTGTTTCCTCTTCCCCTTATCTTTTCTTTTCTTCAGCAATGGTATCAATTTTCAAATGAACTGAAGGAGCAGGAGGAGTTGCTATTGTTCTTCTGAGAATACCAAGTTTTTGTCTAAATTTTCCAATAAATTTGTCCCACATTTCTTCCCCATTTTTATTGGAAAGGAAATGGTGTTGGCATACCAAATGCACTAACCCATGATGTCTAATTTTTCTTACACCCCAAGAATACCTCTGGGCCATGGTATGGATGGAGTCAAAAAGAAACCCTAGAAGGTTTACTATATATTCTAGTTTTTCGGCTCCATATCTAAGGTGTATAAAGATTTTTAAGACTTCTTTTCCTACTATCCCATAGTGTCCATCATAGGTTAAATATTTAACTATCTAGAATGCTACTCTGTCAAAGGGTTTAGGCAAGCTGGCCCTCTTAACTCCTTTGATGATTTTCTTTTTATTATAGATATATTGGGGTTCAACTTCCCCTTCTTTTAATAGGGTTTCAGCCAGGTCTTTCAATGTTCCTTTGACAAGGTTTGGGATATGCATTATAGGTATTCCAAACATCTCACTTATGATATTCACAGAAAAAGGAATGAAAACCTTCCTAAACTTTGTCCTTGTTTGCTCTAAATTAATAATAAATTCTATTACCAGTTCATCATTGTATTTGGGAAATTTCCTTAGAAACTCCAAGCATCCTGCCTATTGAAAGATATTTTCTACTTCTTCATCTGCAAGGCGTTGGATATCATTGTCTGGTTTTGACTTCTTTTTTATTCCCATGATTTGTTCTTTTTTATTTTTATTTTTTTGAATCTTTCATAGGTTAGCAAAAAATTACTGCTTGTATCAGTGGAACTAATGATTATAGCTATGGAACTAGTGGATTCAGTTGTGGCTTTGGTGAATTTGGTTGTGGAATTACTATACTCAGCTATAGAAATACTATACTCAGTTGTAAAACTAGCAGATTCAATTTCTTTAATCATAAGAATGATTTTTTAAGGTTATCCATCAACTCATTCCATCATTAATATCCTTCTCATGATTTTGCACATTTAACCATGATGTATAATAGATGACTCATCATACTAATTTTTCTAAATCAAGTCTAATCACACATGCAAACTTTCATTTAACCTTTAACAAGCTAAAAACATAATTACCATTCTTGATGATGTAATCCCTCCTTCATACAGACACATCATCCCTGAAAAATGGTTAGAAAATAGATAGAATTCAAAAAAGTTTTATTTGAATTAGACATTTATTTGAGAAGATCAACTTTTATCACTGATTTCCAATTGATCTTTGATTTTTTTTTGTTGGGAAGAGAATGCCATTTACTTGTTTTCATTCTCTTCCTTTTTTTTCAGAAGAGAATGTTATTTACTTGTTTTCATTCTCTTCATTGTTTTTTTGGGAAGAGAACATCATTTACTAGTTTTCATTCTCTTCCCTTCATTATGGATCTCTTCATCTGATTATTTGATCATTTTGGAAGAACGGGGTTCTTCCATATGATAAATTTTTTTGCTTGCTTCAATCTACTTCAAGAATTCATCCTTAGTAGGAGGCTTCCTATAAAGTTTTAGCCTGTGTCCATTGACCAACAGTATTCTTCTACTACCATCAATGGGAAGTAACTGGATAGAACCATTGTCAAATATCTGCTTGATCTGATAAGGTCCCAACCATCTGGTTTTCAATTTACCTTTGAATTATTGGTACTTAGAATCAAACAACAATGCTCAATCTCCTACTTTGAATTATCTTTCCTTGATATGTGAATCATGCCATTGCTTCCTTTGACCTTGGATTATCTATGTCTGGTGAAGTTCTTCCATTCTAAATTCATCTAATTCATTGAGTTGAAGGATTCACTCCTTTTGAGCTACATCCAATTCAATTCTCACCTTAGTTTCTGCCCTCAATTTATATAGTTCAAACTCAATAGGCAACAAGGGCTTTTTCCCATAGACTAACTCATATGGTTAAAACCCTGTTGTGGTTTTCCAAATTGTATTATAAGCCCAAACAACTTTAGGTAGTCTTTTTACCTAATCTCTTCTTTCAGCTTCCACTATTTTAATGAGGATGTTTTCTAATTCTCTATTTTTTACTTCAACTTGTCTATTTTCTTTTAGGTGATAGGGAGATGACATCCTATGATTGATCTGATAATACATTGTGAAGGCTTGGATCATACTAGACATAGATTGTGCTCCTTGGTCTGAAACTAAGCTTCTTGATGCTCCAAACTTTACCATAATTCTATGCCAAAAGAAATCAGCAATCGCTTCTTCAGTGGCATTTGTTAAACCCTACACTTCTTCCCATTTTGTTACATAATTAGTACAACAAGAATATGATATTTTCCTTGTGAAGGAGGATTAAAAGGTCCAAAAAATCCAATCCCCATCTCTCAAATGGTTCAATCACTACTTGTGGTTTCATCATCCTCGATATGAGTAGGATAAGTAAAGGTTCTCTTCTAGCTTCTCATTCCATCTCTTTGGTATTTTCTAATTCCTTCTCCCAATCAATGTGGTATGTGGTTTGTTTTGGGGATGGTGAAAAGTCAGGAGTAGGGGGTTGACTACTCAATTGAGAATCCAAACTTTCCCTCAATGGATCTTGTGAAATAATCCTCCTCCCTATGGTTTTACTTGGTTCTAGTGATTGATCTAAAAATTTTAAAGATGGCAATTTTGCTTCTTGTCTTAAAGGAGATAATGGTGCCTCTAATTCTTGTTCAACATCTTTTCTTAAACTAGAGGATGATGGAATTTCTTGTTAAAAAATTCTGGGGAGAAATCTTCCCTTGGAATCTCATGGTCTACTCATAAATTAGGGAAATTTTCTTTAATTACTAAATGAATGATTGTTTCTCTTATTGACACCTAATTAGAAAATTATAACTAGTAATCCCCAGCAACAATGCCAAAAATGTTGGGTGTCATTATCCCCTTCATTTAATCAACTTTATGTTGATGTCATATTTAACCAGGGCTATGTCTAAAGTTATATGCAATAAGAGGAATCATAACGATTTAGTAATTAAATGGGGGTATTTTTATATTTTTATTGTTTTGGGGGGGGGAGGTTTTAATGTCTTAAGGATTTCTTGGTTAAAACCTTATTGAAATCAAACTATGCAAATCTGCTAGAAATAAAAACACATTGTAAGAATGAAATTGATTTCTAGAAATAAACACACATTGTAGGAATGAAATTGATTTTTGGAAACAAACACATGTTGTAGGAATGAAATTGATTGTTGGAAATAAACATACATTGCAAAAGTGAAAATTTAATCTAAAATTCTTGCAAGAACAAATTTACAACAAATCTTAATTTTAAAGAGTTGGAAGCATTTATAAATTTAACAGAGTTACCTATTTACTTTTGCTAATAAAAATATAAATATGGACAAAAATGAAGATCCTGGTCCTTTGGAGGAGTGGGCCCTTGCTCCACTTAGAACATGATTTGAACAATTTAATTTGCTTTCAAAACAAGAATGGATATTTCATTGATAAAAAATGTTCTGTATTACAAATATACTAAGCTATCCTTTTTCTCTCTATTCTTCTACTATCTTCTCTATTTTTCTTCTCCTTTTTTATTATCTATATCAGGTCTATATATATAGATGCTTTGATGGCTATAACTATTTCATAGATATGATAGAATGAAATTGTGCCTAGAATAGATGTTGAATCAAGATGTGGTTGGATGTCCAGCTGTGTGATAATTATCTTGATTCTGCCAGTTCAGAAAATCAAGAATCTATTCCTAATTTAATAGGATCATTGATCTTTAACAGATCATCAGCTATTTGGAATAGATCCTCATCAGTTCTATATCTAGCCACAAAAGTTTTGGAACTTATCTGAAGGAGTACCAGAGCTAAATCTAGAGTTTCGGAGCTAAGTCCAAAAATTGCGACAACTTGAAATAGTATGGTGAAGTTTCAGAACTGACTATGATGGTTTTAGAATAGATTTTATAGGTTTTGGAACTAATCTAAATTGAGTCCAATGCTTCAAAAGAAACATGTAATCCACTTCATATTTATTCTTTAGCCTGATGATGACCTATTTTATTGCAAAACTAGAATTTTCCAACATACAATTGTTTTGTTAGGAACCCCTCCAAGGAAGCACAATTGATTACCTTTCTTATAAGCAATTAAACACGGAATTATACCAGAATGATTAAGTAACTAGAAACTTTAAATAACATAGAATTTGAGAGACAATACACAATCTTGTAATAAATAATCTTCAGAAGGAAATACAATAAAGAAGATGCCACTTCTTCTTCACACCTCTAAGGCTTGCCACACCTCAAGGACTTCTTCCCTCAAAGTTCTCTCTCTCTTGCTCAACCACAACCAACTCAATAACCTAAGTTATTATCCCCTCCTTGAATGCTTCAGCTGCTCTCCTTGACCTTACACCTTGCAGATCTCTTTTGACCTTGCTTTCTTGCTTCAATGCTTTACTTGCCTTAATTACAATACATGTCTCATGGGTCTTTAAATAGGATCCCATGCATATAATAATTAGACCTCTAATTACAATAATTAGAAACACAGACTCAAGACTTAAATTAGTCTTCAACATGCAAACACTCTTGGACCTCTTAAAATTAGACGAATCTAATTCTAGAAATGCGTTCTGCCACAGGAAACACATGCAACTGCATGCACACGCATAGGTGACTGACGTCAGTTGCTATCAGTCTACTCCTGATCAATGTTGGCCGATCCCTGATTTCCCTGCCTGACCAACATCAGCAATACTACCAATGCGCAGTTACTGACTGGAACTCAACTAACTTCTCCTGATTATGCATCCATGGTGAAGCTTTTAGCTCCACAACTTAACAATCTCCCACTTGGAGATAAATAGCTGCACCTATACCAGCAACCTGTACACCATCTAAACCATTCTCAGGCTTGTACCTCCATCTTCAAAATCAATCTTGAAGACCAACCACCACATATCCTGTGATGCCATCACCTGTCATCCAAGTAACTTGCCATATCCAAACTTACATATCCATGTAGAAAAGAACTTGACCCTACATAGCATGTGCACCTACTGCTGGTCCCTCTCAAATATCTGAGAATCCCACTAAACTGCACTCTAGTACTCCTTTCCTGAATTGGCTCCAAACTTTTTGACAACTCTCATTGCTTGGGAAAACGCTTAGGTCTACACCAAACCTCATGTGATTTTGAACACTGTTCTCAAGCTCAGCTTGAATTGTCTAGCCCTTAGAGTACTTATCTGGTTCTGCATCTTGTGTCATTAAACCCCACCTACACCTTCTTCACATCAGCTTCCATTGGAGACAAAACCAACTTGTGATCTTCCATGTCTCTATACATACTTATGCCAAAGAATCTTGCTGCTCCTAGATTCTTCATGACACGCCATCTGAACTAACTTTACCTTTAGCTCAGCAACTCTCTGCATGTACAAACCTGCTAAAACAAATAACCAACATACAGTAATAGGATAATGTCATGACTAATATTATCCAACCTGGTAAAAGAAAACCACAATAGTTACACTGACATTGACTGAAGCCATGCTTAGTCATCCACCTGTCAAACCTGTACCACTGTCCTACAGCTTCCTCAAGACCATATACCCTAGCCTTCTGTCTCATGTGTCCATCCACTCTCTTCTCTAACTTGGGAATCCATTCCCTCTCTCAGTTCTTTCTTCCAACTGACAACTCCACCAATGAATACCTATTTGGTTCTTCTCCAAGGACTCACTCCTCATCCATGCCAAGCTCCCACTATTTCTGGATTCTACCTGCATTGCTTCTTCCATCTTCCTGGTTCATGACCATCAATAAGCAACATAAAGAAGGTGAACAATGAATATGAGGTTCACTTACCAATCCTGACCTCGACATGAGCGTTTGAGACTTACTGTTCGCCCACTATCCGTTCCAGTGACCAATCTTGGTCATCTCCCAGTCTGTTTCCGATCGATGTCAGCTCCCTGTACTGAACCTGACTACCGACATCGTTTCCCTGGCCAACACCAGTGTCCCTCCTGTCGACGTCGGTCCTTATGACCGACGTCGGTCATCCTGCTACTGACGTCAGTTACTATCTGATCGACACCGGTACCTGTATTCGTCTGTGAGTGACAACTTTTTACCCGCGAGCTCTCCATGGATCAAAATCCTAATCAAGTCAACCCTGCACTACTCAAAATGATTCAGTCTCCTCACATGATCTCTGTCCATCATCTCCTCCATGAACACCAAGGCTTTCTAGTTCTTTAGCTTATCAAAGACATCTGACTTCTGCTTCAAAACTTGCATTCTCCTTCTACATATGTGACTAAGCCCATGAAGCCACATCTCTGCAACAGAAGGTGAATCAGTAATATAAGTAGATAGATAAAGGATACCTACTTTCTTACCACCATCTAATTCAAGTGCATCCACTGTGAGAGTTACAGTGCATCTCTCATCACCCAAATTTCCTGAAGAAATTAGACTCATCTCCAAGACTGGTACTTGCATGACTTCCTTCAACCACTGTGTGTCATCCGTCTGCAATTTCAGTTTCACTTCCCCTTCATCAATAAACTGACAAGGCTCTCCAACCCCTAAATAAATCTCTCCAAAGTCTCCAAAGACATACCTGTGAAAAGATGCTCTATTTTGGGCTGCATGGAAAGAGGCAAAAGAATCTGTAAACAAAGATTCCACTTTATCCAAAACATCCTGTGCAATATTACCTGCAACATATGCTTCCACCAGCTGATCTGCTACCGACCAATGATCTCTTTTTACCTGCTCCTTCTTTCCATCAATCAAACCATTCGTGCTATTCAGTTTCTCCATTCGTAGCTTACTATCTTCTACCGTTGCTATACTCCCTCTCAATCTAAAACCCCTGTGAGTGACCTATAATAAAAAACACTTCCAGATCTGAAACCACCTATTAGTCAACCCAACTAAAAGCTCTGATACCAATTGTCAGGTATCAGCTTTTGAACCTATAACCTAGGCTCTGATACCACTTGTCAGGGTCTTCCTGCTCCACCACAATTAGAGCTCATATGATTACTTCTCGTATTAGCAACTAAACACAGAAATTAACCAAAAGTAATAAGTAACTAGAAATATGAAACAACACAGGAATTGAGAGACAATACACAATTGTATTAATAAACACTCAGAAGAATATACAATAAAGAAGATGCCACTTCTTCTTCCACCTCAGAGGTTTTCCACACCTCAAGACCTTCTTCCCTCTCTCTCTTGGTCACAACAATCAATTCCAATACAGAATTGATGTTCACCTCACCAACCAGTCAGTATCCATCACTGCCACTAATCCAGTGCTCCACACACTCCATGTAGATCCCCTGCTCTCTGCTGATACCTGCAAATAACTAGATCATACTCACCATGTAAAAGTCTTTCTACACACCTGAAGAACCCTTGTCCTTGCCTCACCAAGTCCTTATGATTCTTCAACCAGTACCCTGGTGGATCAGCTCCTTGACCTTGCAGACCCTGCAACTCTCCCTGATCTTACACTCTCAGCACCCCTTTGGAACTATGAGGAGCTACACTAGCTCTCTCTAAAAGCTCTATGGCTTTCTAGCACACACTTACAATACAGCCCATGAGTCAATATATAGATCTCATGCTTACAATAATTAGACAACCTAATTACAATAATTAGACTTGCAACTCAAGACTAAGATTAGCCTTCAACATGCAAACTAGCAGTCCAAAAATAGACTCTCCCGAATTCGTCATGCAGACTACCTATTCTGCCACAGGCTGTCGACGTCAGCACCTCCATGACCGATGTCGGCCGATTGGTGACCGATGTCGGTTGCATCCCTGTTGCTATCTGATCGACGTCGATTGATCTGACCGACGTCGATTTCCCTACAACCAATTCTGCAACTCCCCGCAACTCTGGATCCTCCCTAACTTCTCCTATTTGCATCCTGGTGAAGCTTTTAGCTCCATAACCTAACAAAAAATTGGGAATCTATCCCTAATTTAATGGGATCATTGATCTTTGACAGATCACTGACTAATTGGAATAGATACTCATCAGTTCCATATCTAGCTACAAAAGGTTTGGAACTTATTTGAAGGAGTAAGAGAGCTAAATATAGAGTTCTAGAGCTATGTCCAAATATGTGACAACTTGAAATAGTATGGTGGAGTTCTGGAACTAACTATGATGGTTCCAGAATAGATTTTGCATGTATCAAAACTAACTGTGATGGTTCTAGAATAGATTTTGTAGGTTCTAAAACTAATCTAAATTGAGTCTAATGCTTCCAAAAATATGTAATCCACTTAATTTTTGTTATTTAGCCTAATGATGACCTATTTTATTTCAAAACTAGAATTTTCCAACACACTTATTAGGAATTACAATGTTAGAATCATAATCAACAAAAGATGGATAATCACATCCTAACTCATCTCAGATCAAAATAAAAGTTACAAAATGCAATCAAACTTAATAAAAAGAGAGAGTAAGATGAGGTCATTTATTATACATTTATTGGGCATATCCTAGGCTCATCATTTTGTTTGACAATCACCTATAGATTATGTGTATGTAAATAGTGAGGTAAGAAGAGACAAGAGGTTTAAATATACTTTAAAGAAGGTATGGATTTATTAATGCAATATTAAATACCCCTCAATATGATTTATCCACTGTAAGTATTCATGTTGTAATTAATAAATCCAACCTCAAACCATATGCTCAAATTAGCTTAAACAAGCACCTACAGTCAGTGTAGGATGTGCCTTAAACAATGGAGTTGGTAATGATGGAGATAAGAACGATAAAGACATTGATAATATTACTAATATATAATCATTATTATATATATATATATATATATATATATATATATAATGATAATGGTTTGGAGCTAGTCAGAAAGGCCAAGCACATACATCTACCTTGTTCAAACCATGTAGTCATTTGAGTTGGTGTCTTAACCTTCAAACATAGAGGTTGATTAGGTATTGAGTTTCCAAGGTATTGAGAATGATCTAATGATATAATTCAAAACATGATAGAGCACTAGCAAGATTGAAAGTGATTGTAGAAAGGCCTAATTTAAGATGATAACATAGTCAACTCCCTTAAAGGTGCACCTACAGGTAATAATAAATTAAGTTTGGTTTTAAGACACTGAAAAATGATAGAAACATAGAGTATAAGTGATTGGAATAGAGTCTCAAATATTTCCATAAAAGTTTGAAGATTGGTTTTATACCTAAAAGGTCTTATATGCAGTCAACTGTCCAAAAACACCATCTGCATCCATCCTAGTAGTTGAAGTGGTCTTGAAACAATGGTAATGTTAATAAAAGGATAAGAGTTTGAGGTGTTGAATGAGTTATAAATTATTCTAAGAGTCTTAAAGAATTTTTATGTTTCAAAAAGGACTTTTTCAAATACCTAAGTTGATAGACTCATTCAAAATCCACATGTCCAGGTAGGCAGTCACATGTAGGTTCATTTGGGAGCTAAAGATTATCTCTAAACATGAGATAAGTTATTTTTTTTAAAATTTAAATTTAATATAAGATCTTGAAGTCCTCAAGATATTAAATTCACCAATCCATTTGAGAGAGAGAGAGTAACCAATAGGAAAATAGTCCAAGCACACAATCAGCTACCCTATTTAAACCATGCATTTAGTTGAGTTGAGACTTGGAACTTGATATATAGAGGGTCTTGAACAAAAATTATAGGATGTCATAGACTCCAATAAAGAAATAAAGGGATGGAAATAGTGAGTTAGGGTATGAAAGGTAGCTTGGCCTACAAACCCTAGGCCTAATCACATGAGATGTTGAAGAGAGTTTGAGAAGGAAGGTGGTAAGAGAATAATTATAAGATATCATGAGAGGTTTATTAGACTCCATTAAGGTCATTTGAGACCAAAACCAAACTTAGACAACCACTTATAGACTATAATTCTTGCTCAGCCTCCTAGAATGCTCAATACCAACCTGAGAGGTCATTTACTTTGCTTAGTACGGTCAAGAGGATTTGCATGGGACCTTATGTTCCTAATGGAATTTAACCACCCTAATGTAATTTTTTAAAAAAAATTTATTGGAAGATCCATACGTCAAACTTTATGAATCACCATTAAGAGTTTAAAGTACTTTCAAGCTACCTAAGAGAGCCATAATGACTGATTTGTTGAGATGGACCTCAAAATAACATTTGATGACATATTCTGGTCCTTAAACCTATTCGATGTTATTGAGGACTCCAATTAGGTTCTGCATATGTACTTCAATTGTATAGACTACTATACGGACTACCCAAAATATCTTATTTTTGCATGTTTTTAATGTTTTATAAGTGTTATAAGAAGGGGAGAGATTCATAATCATGTAATGAGGTAATTTGGGACTTTTATTAACTATTAAAATCCAAAAAAAATATCAGTAACCTTTGTAAGTTACCAAACAAACTCTATTTTGCAAGGTAGTCTAAACAAGGTTGTTGAAGGGCTTATTTTTTGCCATTTCATGGTTTGGCTATAAGCACAATGTTATAGAAGCCAAAACATGACATGGCTATTATTTTTATAATGGGTAAATTTAATCACACACTTCATAGATATTTCATAAGTGTAGTAGGAGTTTAGATTCAAAATCCACTTTCTAGGCGTAGAGGCCTAATTAGGGCTAATTGACAGAAGAGATAGGCATAAAAAGAAGACTTATACTTAGAATAAACTCATTAAATTTTACACAAAACTATAAGAGGATATAGGGCACTATAATATGATTTTATTTTATCAAGATAATCCGTACAACTTCCACACAAGGAGAAAAATAGAAAAAAAAGCTATAAGGAATGAGGCCTAATTGACACTTTTGGTAGAGAACAACCTATTGGGGATATTTTGAGGTCTAAAAATTAATAATTTTAGGTCCAATATGATTTAAATATTCCATCCATGAATTTTGGGTCAGCTATAGTAATTTAAACCAAGTTTTGACACTTGTGTGCAAAATAGGCCTAAGGAGATGAAGAGTCCTCTAGACAATTTGAAAGAGAATGGGGTGATGTGTCAAATATATTATATTGGGGTTAGCTGAGAGGTGTAAATATAAATAAATAATTTAGGATAAACTTATCTGATCAAAAATAGTGTCACTTATCCTTAAACATGTCAAGAAGAAGGAGATTTTCAAGAAGCTAGTCAAGGTGTCAAACATGCATTTCAACCTCCCACGCCACTTGGAGACTTGAAATATCTAAAGAGGAGATACACATGGATTTTTAAGTTTGTTATAAATTTTATTCAACTCCTCTTCTTTTTTAACTCACATGACACTTGTCTACCTTGTCTCTCTTACACACTTCTTTTCTTCTCTCACACTTGTGCTATATATTGAGCCACTTTGGATTAGAAATGTATCCTCCACTTGGGTATGGAAAATAAATGATAATTTTTTATGACTATGATAAATAAAATATCTTATGTTACCTAATTATATTAATAAATGTAGAGATAAATCTCTAAATTATTGATCTTATCAAATGTAGATGTATGTCACCTTGTTTGTTTCTTATTTATCTTTCCTCATGTGGTTGTTTTCTATATTGTAGGTTATAGTTGGTGTCATCCAGAGTATCTTGTGTGTTTTGAAGTGAAATTTTTCTTCCCTCCTATCCTTAAAATGTATGGACCTTCTATAAATCATCGATGCAATAGGTTCATTCTAGGATGTGTATGTTCATGTTATCTTATGGGTCTTAGTGTATTGTAATGTGTGTTAGCGGTAAATAAAATTTGGTGTATCACCACTTTATTTAGGTTTATTTCATGGTATTCCTTCTATTTTCCAAGAAATTAAGTGATATATTAGTGAAATTGATCCTATTTTATTCATCAAGTGGAGCTATCCCTTCAATTTAGAGGTTTATCCCTATTATAGACAACCCATAGGTCTAGAGGTAATCACATGTTTAACCAAATTTGGAGAGGTCTGAACAACCTTATACAAGGGTGAAAATTTTAAATATAACATTTTTTCCATGCCTAATTGGACCTAAGGTCCAAAAGAGTGGAAGGAGTTTTGATGTGTTCTTCTACCTATCATCTTTTTGGAAGTGTTCTAACAAACACCAATGGTGACTCTGAATGCAATCGACTGGTTATAAGCTATCTAGGTACTTATTGTAAAAGAATTTTCTAAAAATATTATGTTTCATTTTACTAATGAATTTGGTTTCGATGGATATAATGAGAGTTCCTACTATACACCTACATACCAACCTTGTCATAACCAACATTGTGTCCCTCAATAGACCTATCAAGGTTGTTATCAGCCCTATGAGCCATGACATTCCTATGATAAATCTATTCCTTCTCTATATAACCATGATGTTGTTGAATAACCTTATGAAGAAACCTTTGAATAAGCCTATTAAAAAGAAGAATATGTGATTAAAACTCTAAAGGAAAAATTCCATGATCTTAAGAGGAAGCTTCTTAGAGGCATTCTTCCTCAAGCTATACCTATTTCCCATTAATAATTTTATTATCTTCCATATTAGTTTTCTTTTACCCATTATCCTCATGAAATCATTCACTATCCTCAAGAAGACACAATCCAACCTCCAAGAGACCCAATATTTTTGAAACTCCAACTTGAAACCAAGTAGTGATGTCTTGTGGAAATAAAGATGAAGAGAGTAAGGAAGAAGAAGTTGATTTCAAGAGAGAAAACCTTGTGTTTGTTCAAGCTTCATTACCCTCTCCTAAATAACTGCTAATTTTTACATCTTGGAGGTCTATCCAAGAATATTTTTAACGTAAAAAAGAGGTCTCAATTGAGAAAGTGGAAGATAAAGTTGCATCTATTAAGAAATTTCAAGAAGACTATGAGGAAGGTGAGGTGGTTGATGAAGAGAATGAAATTATAGCAAATCTGAACCTTCTCTCTCTCCAAGAATTCCTTCAAGGATATTCCATTTATAAATCCCCTAATTTCAATAGTAATCCTTCCATCCCCATGCCCATTCATGATCCATACACCACACCTCATACTCCCTCTCCAACCCATCAACTTGTTCACCACCCCCACCTCATCCCTTCTTGAAGGAGGACCCATCCTAGGGGAGATAGTGAAGAAGAACAAACTCAAATTGTAGCTAATAAAGAAGATAACTCAAGTTTCTATGATGAATATTTAATCATAGGGACTCCCCTTGGTGAAAACAATCACAAGTCAACCTTATTGAGTGAATAAAGAAAATATCTAGATCAGTTTGTCATTGTTCACAAAGAGCTTGATCAAGACATTAGAGAAGAGGTGCTTGAAAATGATATCACATCAACTGAGCTTGTTTACATTCATGAGAATGATCAAGAGGTTAATCTGAAAATACATTAGAATATAGAGCTGCTGCTACTTCCATAGAACAAGATGAATTATGTTGAAAATTCAATGAGATATGTGGATAATTTGAGACCTTTTAAAATCCTACAATTCCTATTGTTCAAGTTGAATATATTATTGATAATGCTTGTCTTCTTGAAGGACAACATGACGATCTCCAAAACACGAAGACAGAGGATACCCCTATAAGTTAAGAAGTGATCATGATTGAGACAAGCCAAAACATTAAGAAAGTTCATGAGAAGATGGTTTATTCATAATAAGAATTCACCTTCATAGATGATATGTTTGTAGATACTTTCATTGCATTTAAGATCATTCCAAAGAGAGTGGCAAGCATGAAAGAGTTAAGGGATTTAAAACCATCTCAAAATGAAAATTCTTTCACTCACTCCTTCATATCATGGAGAAAAGTATGGTGCAAGTTTCACCATTGATTTAGGAGGAAAACTTTTCTTTCAAGCTAGTTTGTATAAAGTCTAGTTTGCTTAAGTTCTTGTTGTGTTCCATAAGTGCTTGTTAACACATTTGTGCATCTTCCTTTCTTTGATTTTATGTGTGTGTATTTTTGTGGTGTGTTTATGAGGTAATCAAGTTCTCTTTTAGGTTAAGTTTTAAAGTTTGATCTTGTTGTTTTAGAGTGCAATTGACTCCATAGCCAAATGGAAGGACATGACTACTATTCTAGTTAACATAGCAGACATGTTACCCTTATGAGTCACCAATTTTTTATCCAATTTGATCCCTAGGTCAAAATAGTATACCTATAGGTAAAAAATTGAACCTTAGGTGATTTAGGAGGTCTCAATTAATTTTAAAATACCTTATTAGCATTTATTAAGGTAAATTTGGAAATATTAAGGTAGGTCTCTTTTATGTGTTTTGGTCTATTTGGGTCTCCTAAGTCAAAAAGGGTCAAAAAGGTCATTTGTGGTGCCTTGAAAAATGTGTCACAGGTGATTAGGGGTTGATCAAAGTCATTTCATGTGTCAAACACCTTTTCATAATGTTTCATGAAGTTTTGTAACATTTGAAGTTTATTTGCTAACTTGAAGGGGGTAAAATGCATGAAAAAGTGTTTTTTGGCTAACTCTAAAGTGTGTCCATGTTTACTAGAGGAAAAATTCATAACACACACATTAAAAAGAGTTGGGATCAGTTACTCAACTATCACACCTATTAGAGAAATTATAAAACAAGCAAGATTCTTGAAATTCAATGCCACCTTATAGAGTTAAAGAAGTGTATAGACTTTTAGAAGTCATGGGAAAGTGAAAATAGTTGCAGAGTGTCATTTCATCTTCGACAGGTTAGAAAAATGTAGTGGAATAAGTTTGGAGTTCAATATTTGTAGACATATCCTTCTCTTTCATTGCTCCCTTCATAACCTAGTGAAGGTCAACTTCACACAGATGGTACAGGTTGTACAGGAAGAGTTGAGAGCTAAGATTTTGGAATTTGTTTTTGTCCCTATTAGATTCTAATTTTTCACATTGGTTTTCATATTGGTTTTCTTATATTTATGAACAATCGATAATATCCTAGATTACTTTTTGAGAACTCAAATCCCTATAGGCTAAGTTTGGAGCAACACCAGAACAAACTATGAATTCATGGATAATTAAAATTAATTGGAGTAACCTATAAGGTGTTTTTATATGCCTTCAAAATATTAATTCCTCATGGAGGCATGTGTGGAAGTATTTTTGACAAGAAATTTCTCTTTTGTGCATTGTCTGCAAGTGACTGGTCATGTTTTTATGTTTCTAAATTTTCTAGGTGGTCAAATGCACTTGAATGGTTTTCCATAGTCTTATAATCTCCTCATAATTCATTTATGGCATATGATAAATTTAACATTCCATAAAAGTTTTAAGAATGGTCACTTCTCCATTCACTATTGTGGACTGTGTGTTTCCTATGTTTGCATAGCAGAGGTGATTGGAATATTTTGAGTATGCATTTCAGATAAAATTGAGGTTGCATTTTCATGTTTGATATGATGATGCATTTTAAGGAAATTATATTTAGGCCCAAATATCATATTTGTATATTTAAACATTAAAAATACACAATATTCTTGATAGTCATCTACAAGATGGAAGGTGTAGTTGAAAGTAACAAAGGTTGAAATCTTCTTTGAAGATGCCATGACTTTGGTGATATAATGAGATTATATCTTGATGATGGTTTGGTCATCCTAAGACACTAGTGACCTAGTTGAAGATAGGCCTAAATAAAACACACAAAATCATATTTTAGATGACAATCACCTATAGACTATGTATGTAAACAATGAGGTTAGAAGAGATAATGGGTCTGAAGATACTTTGAAGAATCTATGGATTTAGTAATTGTTGACCAAATTTGACCCTACAAGTCAAATTAGGACCACTAAAATTAAAAACATGACCTTTAGAGCTTTATATGGGATTTATTATTATGACATAGGGTGTATTATATGTTAAATGATGTCATTTAATGATACATTAGACTTGGCCATTAGTCTTATCTATTAATATGTCCTTTTGAGTCATTTTATGGGTCTAAATAGAGCATTTAATGAATTATATGACATCATATGGAAATGTGAATGTTTCAAAAAGTTATGTTAGGTGCCATGTATCCCATTATGCCTTATTCAACTGTTCTTAACATAAAAGTGGTAAGCTCTTCAGAAAAAGGTAGTTTTCTTTAAAAAAAGGAGTTTTCTTGTGTTGTACAGACTTCTATAATTAGGGAAATTTTAAGAGTGTCCCTTGCTATTAAAAACACTTTTTTAGTGATCAATTTTATCAAAAGCTCAAAATAATAAAGAAAACCACTTATATCTCCTTCCACTAGGCTTGGCAAGCAAAATCAATCTTGAAGTTTGTATTTAGTATGGTCAGCATGAGAGGTTTCAAGAAAAATGTTATTCAAGGTATATTATAAAATCAGTTAGATTCCATCTGATTTTTAGTTGTAATATAATGGTGTATTGTTCTTTATGAATGATTCCTAAGAAGTTAGACTATCTAGTTTGCCTACTAATCTATGCACCCTATTGGTTTTAATTTGGTTTGGGAATTTTCATACAATGAAGTTGGTCATATTGGTTTTATATGATATTTAATCCCTCCTTAGATTATCTCCATGCTTGGTTTCATATTTCATGATGTTTTGATGATAAAAGTAGTTTTGGTTACAAGAAGAAGCACTTTTCTATGCAACATGCAATTTTTCACCATGTTCAAGATTTTCATGATTTGATAATGTCTACAGGGAGTTGTGATAAGTTAATTATAATGTTTCCAATGTTATTTTTATCTCATTTCATCTTAGGTTCATTCTCCAAATCAATCTCCATAAAAGTATAGTCATTGAGTGTAATACAGTCATTTTTCCCTCTAACTATCACACACAGTTAGCCAAGAGTTATCATGGAGGATTAAACATTTAAAAGGAAGTGGGAAAGTTTGTTTTTAAGTTTTAATAATCTTGATGTATCATTTAAACACCATGAGGAGAAACTAATTGACATGGAGGGCAAAATTCTTGAGTATATGAAATATTTCATGTTATGCTGCCCATATGCAACTCAAAATGCTCATTTATAGATGGTGTCTTTGTAGAACTAATCATGTTAAGGAAGATATTGTGATATTATAAATGTTATAGTACATAAAAAGAGTCAAATTATAATTATATAAGGAGCTCAAAAGTCTATTTAATCTCATAAATTATGTATTCTACCAATTTATTAATCCTAACTATCTATGCATCATAATGCCCACCTGTAGGTTGCCTTGACAAGGAGTTAAAGATCCATTATGAGGAGTTAGATCATAATATGAAACTTATTTGGAGTATTAATATGTTAAAAGGACCATGGTAGACCTATTTTCAAGGTTAAATGAGAAAAGGGAATTTGAAAACCATGCTAAAATATTTAATTACACTATCTCTCACATGGGGGTTCAATTTTAAAAAGGAATAAGATGGCTTAGTCCTTTATTTTTCTTGCTAGGAGGGCTCAAACTTGTACCTTTTACCAATGTTTTCAAGTAGTAATCACCTACAGTTTTGAATCCCAAAGAGACCTCTCCGTCTAAAAGTTGAAAAAACTAGAATAGGCAACTATGATAGAATGATGTAAAATATTGAAATTTAATTTTATGATCTAAAGGATCAAAGAAAGAGGATGTATACTATCTCTTGGTTCTCATGAACACCTATAGGATATATCTTGGTCTAAAAAGACCACCTATGACTAGTTATGGAGTTGCATAAATGATAAGATGAGCTCAAATGCATAGAAATACAAAAATATGGACCCATATTTAGATAATATTTATTCCTAAGGTCTCAGAGGTATCCATGGAATATTTAACATAGGTTTCAATTAAAAGTCCACCTATAAGACTCCATATAGTTATTTGTAGAGGGCTATAGAAATACATTAGGTTGAATATGGTGTCTAGGTGATGATTGGAGCCTATAAAAGATAAAAACATGCCAAAAAAGATTATAAATTAACTCAAAGATTAAGATAAGGTATAATAACTATACCTAAGGCCTAATTCATGTAAGGAACACCTAAATACTCACTAGTAGGGAAGATAGGTAGGAAACACAGTCAAAATATCTTAACTAGTCAAACAGGGGTTATGACATGAAAGGTTTTGGAAAGGATTGGTAGGTATAATACACACTTAAAAAATTAATATGGATACCCTATGGTTCAATAATGTCATGGAAATATGGGAGGTGAAAGGATTAAGACATATCATAGTCCTTAATAAAAGCCTACACATAATTTGCCTCCCATACAGTCAGTTTTAGAATTTTGAACAGTTGGTAGGTCAGATGACATAAAAAAGAGATAAATTTTTGTATAAATTATCTCAATGACTCTAATAATCTCTTAAAATGACAAATTTTCTTGGAAAAATAGGGGATGTACCCTCTATTTTGTCTCAGATAGACGGTACTTCCCTTGTGATCAAAACTTGCAACCTTGAGGAATGTAGAGTAAGGGATGAGATCAGGGGAATTGATACATTGGAGAAGGTATGATAATATTTACCACATTAAAACAAAAATTAATAACCATTATGATAAGGATGATACCCAATTGGATGTTCTAAACACTCAAGTATGTAAGTAGGCTTGTCAAACATAGTTGAAGCCTAAAGCCAAATGGAGAACCACTTTCATTTATAGTATGGAGTGAAAATTATAATGAATTATATAATTTATATGGGGGAAAAATATAGGTTTATAATATATTAGGATACAATTAAAACCATCAAAAGTCATTTTGAGCTTTAAGGTGCAGTCATGCCTACTAGGCATGTTTAGGCCTAAAGACCAAATGTAAAACCAATGTCACTTCCATCTCTAGGAGTGAATTATAATGGAAAAAGACATGTAAATGAGTTCATTTCATAAATTTTAAAGATATTTATATGTATGGGAAGCACAAAATAAGACACTTTTAGGCTCAATATAACCTCAAGCCTGTGTAAATGGAAGAAAGAAAATTGAATAAGCACTCTGAGTGCTCATATCTCTCTTGATTCTTTGCATGGGGGACAAAGACTTTTAGAGGAGTTATAAGAGGTCCTTAAAAACTTCTTATGTATTTTTTTTCAAGTTGAATTTCCCATATTTATGAATGAATCTTAAGAGGATAAAACTGGCCTAAACCCTTGTTAAACCCTTGGAGTGACTAGTTTGGAGAAATAGAGATGGAAAGCTGCTCTAATGACATATTTTTCTCAGGATGATGATTAGAGGTTGTAGAAGACTCAGTCAAGATACTCCCCATACTTTTGAACTGAACAAAAATATATGGATAGGGTACAAAATAAGGTATTTTTGACTATTTTATGTGTTTTATAGGCTACAAGAGGTTTCAAGAGATGAAATAAAGTTTGATGGAAATATTAGGAATTTTAAAAACTCACTATGGCCATATAGTGATTTTAAAAAACTCCTACGTTCTATAATCAACTTCTTCATCATAGCCAGTCAAAACTACCATAGTGGACAAACTAGTGAGAAGGGTGAAAAACTTAAAGTGAGCTGATTTGAAGGTGTGTCTAACACATCTAAGGCCATGGATGTTATTTTAACATGTCATTAACTCCATTAAAAATATTTTAATGGAAAATTTATGTTGTTTTGGAGGCCAAGTGTGCAAGGTGCATGAAAGAAGAGTTTTATAGACTACAGATGGTGATAGCTCATTTCTTGATCATGTCAAATGACCAAGACTATAACTAATGCATGAATAGGAATGTATGAAATAATTCCCTCTAATTATAATCATTATAACTATCCATATTCAGTTTTAGGATGCTCAAATAGGGATAATCATGAAGGTAATTGTTTTGAGCCATTTAAGGGAATTTTATACCACTTTTGAAGAGTTTCATGACTTGGGGTGACACTTGTGCTTCTTGAGCTTTCATGGTTCAACCCACATACTCTTATAATGCACAATTAATTCCTTTTATCAGCTTTATAAGTGTACTTATGACACTTGGAATTCTCTCTCTCTCTCTCTCTCTCTAGTTCTATAACAACTAGCCATTTTGACATTTGTAACTTATAATCCACCTGAGTATAGAAAATCCCTACTCATTTTCATACCATTTTATCAATAAGACTATTAATTCATACCTCTTTTATAACTTTTCATAATTTGTTTTCTTGGATGATGGATATTTCTTAGTGAAGACCATGAATTCTTTAGAATGTTGTCTCATATTATCACCTATTTATAACTTATTCTTGTAGGTCATGTGAAGTGTTATAGTAAATGTCAAGGATTGAGTGAGTTATTTTATTTACTAGTCCCTTTCAAGGCCTCTTTTCTAGTCCTCCTAGCCTTACACATTCATCCATAACCTCATAATGAAACATTGATGTGAGAAGGTTCAAATTGGAAAAGTGTATGTTTGGTTAGTCCTTTGTTCTCATGTGTAACATGTTGTTGGTTTTAAGTCATCAAATTATTTGTTGTATCATCTCCCTTAGAATAGTTTTCTTTTAGTTTTCTCTCTCCATTCCCCCTCCGCAAAGTTTAGGTGTAGTAGTGGTATACAAGTGGTACATCAAGGGAGCTATCCTTATCTAGAGATTCACCTCATTCTTAGGCTCAACCATGGCCTAGAGGTGTTTAAATTATTCCACTTAGATGAAGAGAGATAAGACATCTCCTCAAAGGGTAAAAATCCAAGTGACAATAATTTTTGGAATGCTTAGTGGGACTCTTAGTCTAAGGAGCTTAAATATTTTTGGTGCTATCTTTTAACAATTAGCCATTAGTGGCATCTATCCAAGAATCAATGGTGGCTTTGAATTTACATCAGTTGGTCCAGCAGTGTAGGTTTTCCGTTGAATATTGTTGGTAATAGTTTTCTTTGTGTTATTTCTTTAATGAAGTTTCATGGCTAATTTTGTTGTTGAATACTATTTTACATATGTTGGTGAGACATATCTAGCTTATGGCACTCCCTATTAGCCTTGGTTTTATTCTTACTAGTCTTGTCATGATCCTTATCAACACTATAACCAGCCTTGTCATGAGTTGTATCAGTCCTATAGCCTACTTCCTCAATATCTTACTTCCCCTAGTCAACCTAGACACTTCTTAACTTAGTCCATTTTAACCTTAAAGCAAACCCTTTTGGGATATAAGAGGTACATGATAGAGTTTGATAAAATAAGGGGACATGGTCAAGATATTCCTAGTAATTTCATAAATAAGGCAAGAGATGCATTAGAGCTGGTCAAGAGAGAGTGGGCACCTATTGAGAGAGAAAATTGACAAAGGATCACAAGTGAGATGCTAGATGTGAGTGGCTTGATTTCATCCTTAGAATATAAGCTAAGATTTTATGAGGAACAACCTTACCAAACCTATCATCCCTCATATTAACTTCCCCAAGATTGCTATCAGTCATACATGATTCATACTCATGAACCTAATCAATCTTTCCAAAGTCATCATTTTCCCAATCAGTTGGAAGAGAGAGAGTTGAAAAGAGGAACCTTGTTTTTGAATCAAACCTTGATAGGTAGATTTAGCTAGCTAATATGCAAATGAATCAATCTATCTTAATAGTAAAAGAATTGGAATTTAATCCCTTATTTCCCTCTCCCATTCCATCCCCACCTCAATAGAAAACTTCTAGATATGAGATTTTGAGTTGGAGACAAGGTGGATAATCCAAGCCTAAGGAGATCCCAAGTTTCTTGAATACTTCATCCACTCTTCAAGTTGCATCACCACCTTGAAAGGATACTCCTAATATTAAAATCCTAAGCCAAAATAATATAGTGGAGACATGGGGAAAGATGAGAAAATTCTTGATAAAGAGTGTGAATTTAAAAAGGAGCTTGATCCTTTGCAAGTCCCTCCCATCCTTCCTCAAGAGACTCTTTGTATTCCATGTTATCCCTCTTGTATTCCTTATCCTCATGATGATGCCCATCAACTTCAAGAGAGAATTTTCTAAGAGAACCTAGCCAAGAAAATTGAAGAGTTGGAGTCAAGGATCTGATCCAAAACTTAGAAGTTCTGGTTGATAAATATATTAAGAACACAAAAATAATAGAGTAACAATGAATTATCTAAGAAGAGATGTTTTATTACTCAATATCGCAATACAACTATATACTTATCTCTGGGAGGAGATTTCTAATTTACCTTTCAGGTTACATATTCATTTATACACATTTTTAAAGTAGGGCAAGGATGTGGAAGGTCACCAATATCAAGGGAGATTAAGTGGTTTGACTTCCACGATTTAAAATAATATATAATTTGAGGAATTACTATTTTTAGAAACATATTATTTTTAGACTAAACTACTAAAATTAATATTTAGGGCACTTCCATTGGGTTTTCAAGGGTAAAAATCCATAGATAAAATATATATACCATATCATTTCATTATCCTTGTTCTTATCTTTTGAATGGTTCAAACGTTGAGTCAATTGGAGCTACAGTGCAAACGTTATGGCTCCCAGAAGTTTCATCATTAATTGGGGTAGAACCGTCACCCAAATTATCCCCTGAATTGTTGCCCAAATCAATGAAATTACTAAATAAAGGTGTGATGGAATGTTTAGACCTAAAAATATATCCTATAGCTAAACACACCCCATCTATCCTCCCTCAAGAGAGTGTTCAAGTTGAATCAGATGTGAATGAAGTGATTGTCAATTAGAAGGAAGATAACTAAGCTATCTTAGCCCAAGGTTTGACTTCCCTTCCTCAAGACCTCCAAAAATAATCCCCTATAATGCATTCTCAATATGCTTTTAAGCCCTATTTTCCACCTCCACCAACTAGTTCATCTTGTCCTCACCCCATCACCTTTGTCTTGATGGACCTGTGGTATGGGACCCTAAAGAGGAGGAATTAGTTGAGGAAAATTTAGAACTCTTGCTTGAATAAAATGCAACTCCTTGGTAGCCTCATTGGGATAAGTCACATGATTACAAGATGCCTATTCTTGGCGTCACCAAAAAGGATAAAGGCATGGAATATCTTTTAGGCCTTGAGAATAAAGTTAAGATTATGATAGCTAAGATACAATTTGAGAGCCCTTAAGAGGTCCTAAGTGTTGAAGAAGAGGTGAGTCCTTATGTTGAGTCTTCTTGATTGGTTGATGATGAAGAATACCTCCCTTGTGGTAAAGAAGAAACCTTAGATGAAGTAATTTTGCATTCTAAAAAAGAGGATGAATAATCTTATCTTTTTGTTCCCATTCATGATGCTAATCAAAGAGAAGATGAGGACTTGTAATAGCAGTTTGAAAACATTTCTAATTAGTTTGAGTCTCTCAAGGGGTCTACAATGATAAATAGAAAAGTTCACATCAGCCTTTGGAGGTCAATAGCATTCTAAAACCTTATGTTGAGTCTTCTTGATTGGTTGATGATGAAGAATACCTCCCTTGTGGTAAAGAAGAAACCTTAGATGAAGTAATTTTGCATTCTAAAAAAGAGGATGAATAATCTTATCTTTTTGTTCCCATTCATGATGCTAATCAAAGAGAAGATGAGGACTTGTAATAGCAGTTTGAAAACATTTCTAATGAGTTTGAGTCTCTCAAGGGGTCTACAATGATAAATAGAAAAGTTCACATCAGCCTTTGAACTTTATTAGAGATGATTTCATGTGATGGTAAGTAAGATGACATTTTTAAAAATGTCATAAATGATAAATAGAAAAGTTCACATCAGCCTTTGGAGGTCAAAACAAGATTTTTTTGGTCTCAATCTTCCAAGGAACAAGAAAAAAATCATCTTGAAACCATGCCTACAAAGAAGATAAAAGTTGATCATGAGATGAAGAGTGGGAAAAAATATGAGGTATATGTACAAGGAAAAGAGGAATAATTTTACATTGGAGATCTATTTTAATATGGTCTAATTGAGAAAATATCAATTCAAGTGCCAAGAAGTAGGTCTAATTTATCAAGTGTTCAATCCAAAGAGAAACATGCTTGGCACCATGATTCATCTCATGAAGAAAGAGATGAAATAAAATTTAATTTTGATCTTATAAAGGGAGGTATTCTTAATTTTTAGTTGTATATAGTTATTTGATTCCTATTTTTCCTAAATGATTTGAGCACATGTGTGTCTTGTCAGTGTGCTTGCTTTACTTTGTGTGTGTCTTTATTTTGTGTGGTTGAGGTAGTCAAGTGGTCTTGTCTTGATCAAAGCATGGTTGTCAAGTGGTCAAAGGTATTTTTATTTGTATCAGACTTTAGATGCCTCCATAAGACTAATGGACTGATAAAGCTACTGGTCTAGTTAGTATAGCAGGCATACCACCCCTATGACTCACCAATTTGTTGACCAAATTTGACCCTTCAGGTCAAATTAAGATCCCTATAGGTAAAAAATTGATATTTAGAGGTTTATTTTTGTTTATTATTATGTAATATGGTGTATTATATGTTAATTGATCTCATTTAATGATATATTATCTTTGGTCATTAGTCTTATTAGTCAATATGTTCATTTGAGTCATTTTAGGGGTCTAAATAGAGCATTTAATGACTTGTATATCCTCCTAATAAAATGTGAAGGTTTCAAACGTTTATTTCATGTGACATGTTCCTCACTATGCCTTATTCAACTATTCCTAACTAAAAAGTGGTAGGTTCCTTGAAAAAGGGCAATTTTCTTGAAAAAGAGGAGTTTTCTTAAGTTTTAAGGAATTTTATGGACTTATATAGTTGGGGAAGTTTCAAGAGTGTCCATTGGTATTACAAAAAAAAAATTTAGTGATAATTTTGATTAAAATTTAAAAAAATGAAGAAAATTCTTATCTCTCCTTCCACTAGGCTTGGCAAGCAAAATCAATCTTTAGGTTTGTACTTGGTATGGTCAGCATGAGAGGTTTAAAAATAATAATCTTAGGGTGTATTATACACTCAGTAATATTACATTTTATGTTTGGTTGTAATATAATGGTATATTTTTCTTTATGAACCATTCTTAATAAATTAGACTATCTAGTTTTCCTACTAATATGTGCACCTTATAGGTTTTACTTTGGTAAGGGAATTTATATACAATACAATTGGTAATACTAGTTAAAAATGATATTTTATCCCTCATAATATTATTTCAATGCCTATATTCATGTTTCATGATGTTTTGATGAGCAAATTAGCTTAGGTTACAAGAGGAAGCACTTTTTTGTGAAACAAGTAATTTTTCACCATGTTAAATATTTTCATGATTTGAAAATGTATATAGGGAGTTGTGATAAGTTAATTTTCATGTTTCTAATATGATTTTTATCTCACTTCATCTTAAGTTCATTCTCTAAATAAATCTCCATGAAATTATAGGCTTTGAATGCAATACAATCAGTCTACCCTATGACTATCACACATAATTAGCTAAGAGCTATCATGGAGGATTAAACATTGAAAAGGAAGTGTGAAAGTTTATTTTGAGTTTTTAATAATATTTGTGTCTCATTTAAACACCATGAGGATAAATCAACTGACATGGATGGAAAAATTATTGAGTATATAAAACATTTCATGTTTTGCTACCCATATGCAACTTTGAATGGTCATTTATAGGTGGTGTCTTCATGGGACTAATCTTGTTGAGGAGGATATTGTGAGATTATACACATCCCATTCCATTAAATGAGTCAAATTAGAATCATGGAAGGAGTTCAAAAGTCTTTTGAATCTCATAAATTATGTATTCTGCCAATTTACTAATCTTGATTGTCTATGCATCAGAATGCCCACCTATAGGTAGCCTTGATATGGAGTTAAAGAGCCATTGTGATGAGTTAGATAATAATATAAAACTTATTTGGAGTTGTAATATGTTTAAAGGACAATGTCAGACCTAGTTTCAAGGTTAAATGAGCAAAGGGAAGTTGCAAACCATGTTAAAAGATTCAATTACAGTATTTAGGGATCTTTTCCCTAAAAGTTCAAAATAGAACACCTAAGGTTTTTGTTGAGATCTTACAACAAGGTTATAAGGAATATTGATACACACAAGTGAGCATACCTTGTATCTCTCACGTGGGGGATCAATTTTCAAAAGGAATAACATGGATTAGTCCTTTAGTTTTCTTTCTAGGAGGGCTCAAACTTTTACCTTTTACCACTATTTCTAGGTAGTAATCACATACAATTTTGAATCCCAAAGAGACCTCTCCATCCAAAAGTTGATAAAAATAGACTAGGACACTATGATGAAATGATGCCAAATAGTGGAATTGACTGTTATGATCTAAAGGATCAAAGAAAGAGGATGTATACTATCTCTTGGTTCTCACGAACACCTACAAGCATATCTTGGTCTAAAAAGACCACCTATAGCTATTATGAAGTTTCATAGTCCATAAGATGAGCTCAAATGTATATACCTACACACATATAGACCCCTATTTAGATAAAATTTCTTAAGGTATAAGAGGTATCCATGGCATATTTATCATAGTTTTCAAGAGTAAAAGGTGACCTATAGGTCTTCTTATAGTTAGATGTAAGTGACTGTAAGCAGATAATAGGTTGAATATGGTGTTTTGGTGATGATTAGAGTCTATAAAAGATAAACAAAGGAATAAATAGATTATAAATAACCTCAAAAATTAAATTAAAGTATAATCACTATACACAAGGCCTAATTCATGCAATGAACACCTATAAGACTCATTGTTGGGGAAGAAAGGCAGGAAACATAATCAAAAATATCTTGACCAGTCAGATAGGAGTTATGAATTGAAAGGTTTTAGAAATGGTTGGTAGGTGTAATAAAGACTTTTAAAATGAATATGGACACCCTATGGTTCACTAATGGAATGGAAATAGGGGAGGTAAAAAGCTCAAGACATATCACAGTTCTTAATGGAAGCCTGCACACAGTTTGCCTCCCATATAGTCAATTTTAAACTTTTGAAGAGTTATTAGGTCATATTACCTAACGAAGAGCTCAATTGTTATATATACCATCTCCTTGACTTGGATAATCTCTTAAAATGACAAGAAATTTCTATAAAAATAAGGGAAGTACCCTCTATTTTATCTCAAACAGAGGGTACTTCCCTTATGAGCAAAACTTGTAACCTTGAGGAATGTAGAGGAACGGATGAGATAAAGGGAAAATGAGACATTGGAGAAGGAATGATAAGATTTACCAAATTAAGACCAACATGAGGAACCATTTTTATAAGGATGATACCCAATAGGATGTTCTAAACCCTTAAGTATGTAAGCATGCCTGTCAAACACAGTTTAGGCCTAAAGCCAAATGGAGAACCACTTTATTTTATAATATGAAGTGAACATTATAATGAATTGGAGAATGTATATCAGGACACAATAGAGGTGTATAATCTATTGGGATATAATTAATACGATCAAAATTCATTTTGAGCTCTAAGGTTTAGTTAGGCCTACTAGGCATGTTTAGGCCTAAAGACCAAATGTAAAACCAATGTGACTTCCAACTCTAGTAGTCGATTAAAATGGACCAAGACATGTTTTTTAGGTCATTTTAGACATGTTCAAGTTGTTTATGTGCAAGTTAAGAATAAAATAATCCACTTTTAGGCTCAAGGCAACCTCAGGCCTGTGTAAATGGAAGAAATAAACTCTAATAAGCACTTTGAGTGCTCGTATCTCTCTTGATGCTTTGCATGGGGGCCAAAAACGTTTATAGGAGTTAGAAGAGGTCATAAACAACCTTATTGTGTAATTTTTTACAATTTAAACATCCCATATTTATGGATTAAGCTTAAGATGGTGAAATAGGCCTATACCCTTAGAGTGCCAGTTTGGAGAAATGGAGATGGAAATATAAAATAATGAAATAGTTTTATCAAGAATTATTGGAGGTTGTATAAGAGTAAATTAGGCTACTCCCCATACTTTTGAGCTGTATGAAATTATATGTACATGGTAAAAATCAAGGTACTTTTAACTATTTTATGTGTTTTATAGGCTACAAGAGGTTTCAAGAGATGTAATAAAGTTTAGGGTAAATATTAGGACTTTTACCAACTCAATATGGCCATATATTGCTTTGAAAAATCTCCTAGGTTCCTTAAATAATTACTTCATCTTAGCCAATCAAAACTAACATAGTGGACAAACTAGTGAGAAGGGTGGAAAACTTCAAGTGAGCTGATTTTATGGTGTGCTTGATGCATATAAGGACATGGAGGGTCTTTACACATGTAATTCAATCCCTCCCACATATTTTTAGGGAAAATTGATGCTTTTTTAGAGGCCAAGTGTATAGGGTGCATGAAAGAAAAGTTTTTAGACTTCAAATGGTGATATCTCATTTCTTGATGATGCTAGATGATTAGGAATAAAACCATTGCATAGAGATGCATGTCCGAAATCCTTACATATCATTATAATAGTTATACCTATCCCTAGTCATTTTTTGGATGTTAAAATAGGTCTAATCATGAAGGTAGGTTTACTAAGATAGTTAAGGGAATTTTATGCCACTTTTTAAGAGTTTAATAACTTGGGTGACACTTATGCTTCCTAAACTTGCATGGTTCATACCAAATCCTCTTCTCATTAAAATTTAACTCCTTTTATCATCTTGACAAGTGTCCTTGTGACCATTGGACTTCTCTCTTCTCCTCTCTCTCTCTCACGTTGTTTAAGAACTAGCCATTTTAGCCTTTGTAACTTATTTTCCACTTGAGTATGGTGAATCCCTACTCATTTTCAAACCATTTGATCAAGAATAATACTAATTTTTACCTCTTCCATAACTATTCATAGTGTGTTTACTTGGATGATGGATCTTTCTTAGTGAAGACTATGGATTCCTTATCATGTTGTCTCATTTCCTCATCTATTTATAACTTCTTCTTTTAGGTCATGTGAAGTTTTCTAGGAAATCTCAAGGATTGAGTGAGTTGTTATATTTACTAGTGCCATTCAAGGCCTCTTTTCTAGTATTCCTAGCCTTACACATTCATCCATAACCTTGTAATGAAACATTGATGTGACAAGGTTCAAATTGAAAAAAGTGTATGTTTGATTAGTCCTTTGTTCTTATGTGTAACATGCTACTGGTTGAAATTCATAAAGTTTTTTGGTGTATCACCTCCCTTAGAATAGTTAACTACTTTTATTTTTCTCTCTTCCTTCACCCCACCAAAATTTTAGGTGTAGTAGTGGTATACAAGTAGTACATCAAGAGAGATATCCCTATCTAGAGATTCACCTCATTCTTAGGCTCACCCATAACCTAAATGTGTTTAAATTATGCCACTTGGATGACAAGAGTTGAGACATCTCCTTAAAGGGTGAAAATATAAGTGAAAATAATAATGTAATATTAAATAACCCTAAATAGGATTTGGCCACTATAATTCTTCATGTTGTAGTGAAGAAAACCAACCTCAAACCATATGTTCAAAATAGCTTAAATAGGCACCTACAGTCAGTGTAGGGTTTGAATTAACTAATGAAGTTGATAATATTGTACTCAAAACCCTAAAGACATTGATAAGATTATTAAGACACAATACAAACTAATATAGATCTATGAAAGGGTTTGGGGCTAGTGAGAAAGGCCAAACACAGTCAACTACCTTGTTTAAACCATGTAGTCAGTTGAGCTGGTATCTTGACCTTGAAATAGAGAGGTTGATGAGGTATTGATTTTGTAAGGTATAGATAAGGGTCTAACGATATTAATCACAACATGATAGATCACTGACAAGATTTAATGTGATTTTTAAAATGCATAAATTAATATGACAACACAGTCAACTCCCTTAAAGGTGCACCTATAGTCAATAGTTAGTTGAGTTTGGTTTTAATATAGTGAATAGTAATAGAAACATAGAATCTAAGTGATTGAATAAAGTCTCACATATCTCCATAACAAGATAGAGTCTTATAAAATATTAAATATTGGTTTTAGACCTAAAAGGTCTTATATGCAGTCAACTCTCTAAAAACACCATCTACATCCAACCTATTAGTTGAAGTGGTCTTGACATAGTGGGAAAGTTAAGAAAATTGTAAGACTTAAATGTGTTGAAGGAGTTATAAATTATGCTAAGAGTTTGAAAGAAGTTTCATGTTTTAAAAAGGACTTTTTCAAATTCCTAAGTTGATAGACTCATTCAAAATCCACATATATAGGTAGGTAGCCACATATAGATTCATTTCAGAGCTAAAGACTATCTAAAAACCTAAGAAGAGTTATTTGTTTGAAAATTATAAGGGTAAATAAGAGATTTAAGTCATCAGGATATTGAATTCACCAAACCATTTGGGAGAGAGTGTTACCATTAGGGGTCAAATAGTCCAAACACAGTCAATTACCCTATTGAAACCATGCAATTAGTTGAGTTGAGTATTAGACCTTGAGTATATAGAGAGGGACTTGAAAAAAATTAAAAGATGTTATATACTCCATTAGAGAAATAAAGGGATGATAACATTGAGTTAGGGTATGATAGGAAGCTTGGCCTACAAACCCTAGATCTAGTCACATGAGATGTTGAAGAGAGTTTGAGAAAAAAAGGTGGAAAGAGAACCATTGTAATATGTCAGGGGATGTTTATCAAACACCATTGAAGTCATTTGAGACCAAATATAAACTCAAATAACCACTTACAGACTGCAATTCTTGCTCAGTCTATTAGAATGATCACTACCAACCTGAGAGGTCAATTTGATTTGATTGGTATGGTTAGGAGAGTTTACATGGGAACATGTGATACTAAGTTAATTTAAACACCCTAAAATAATTAAAGTTTTTTAAATTGGTTGGAGGATTCATACATCCAACTTTATGAATCATCACTAAGAGTTCAAAGTAATTTCAAGTTACCTAGGAGAGCCATAATGACCAGTTTGCAAAGATGGACCTCAAAAGGAAATATGATGATATATTTTTATCTTAAAACCTCTTGTATGTTTTTTATGAATATAAGTAGGTTATGCACATGTACTTCAATTCTATAGAGTACTATACAAACTACATAGAATACCCTATTTTTGTGTGTTTTCTATGTTTTTTAGGTGTTCTGAGAAGGAGAGATCTTGATAATCATGAGATTAGCTCATTTTGGACTTTTAATAACTTTTAAAATCCAAAAAAATTCTTAGGAACCCTTGGAAGTGACCAAACAAAATCCATTTTGTAAGGCAGTTCAAATAGGCCTATTAAAGGGCTTATTTTTGGTCATCTCATGGTTTGGCTATAAGTACAATGTTTAAAAATCACAAAATTGACATGGATATTTTTTTATCATAGGTAAATTTAATCACACACTTATCAGAGGTTTCATAAGTGAAGGAGGAGTTTAGAGCCAAAATCCACTTTCAAGGCCTAGATGCCTAATTGGTAGAAGAGATAGGCATAAAATGTAGACTTCTACTTGGCTTGAGATCATAAAATTTGACATGAAACTATAAGAGGATATAGGGTATATAATATTCCTTTAGTTTTTCAATATAATCCATACAAGTTCCACATAAAGAGAAAAATAGAAAAAAAGGCTAGAAGGAATGAGGCCTAATTAAGGGTTTTGGTAGAGAATGGCCTATTAAGGATAATTTGAGGCCTAAAAATGTATTTTTTCATGTAAACTATGATTTAAATATGACATCCATTAATTTTTGGTGAGATAGAGTAATTGAAACCAAGTTTTGACACTGGTGTACAAAACAGGGCTAAGGAGATGAAGAGTCCTCTAGACATATTGCAAGAGAATGGGGTGATGTGTAAAATAAACCTATTGGGTTCAACTGATAGGTTTTAAGAGAATAAAAAATATGTAGGATAAAATTATATGATCACCAATAAGGCCACTTGTACTTCAACATGTCAATAAGAAGGAGAGTTTTAAAAAGCTAGTCAAGGTGTCAAAAATGCATTTCAACCTCCCACACCACTTGGAGAGCTAAAGCATATAAAGAGAAAATAGACATGGATTTTAAATTATTTTATAACTATTAAATAACTCCTCTTATTATTTTAACTCACATTACACATGTCTTCCTTATCTCTCTTTCACACTTCTTTTCTCTCACACTTATGCTATATATTGAGCCACTTTGTCTTAGAAATGTATTCTCCACCTAGTTATGGTGAAGCCTTGATCATTTTTTATACCTTTTATAAAATTAAAAAAAACTGATTTTACCTCATTATATGACTACATGTGGTGATAAATCTCTAAATGGTTGATCTTATCAAGTGTAGATGTATATCACATTATTTGTGTCCTATTTATCTTGCATCATGTGGTTGTTTTCACTATTACAAGTTATAGTTGGTGTCATTAGGTGTCTCTTATGTGTTTTTAAGTGTAATTATTCTTCCATATTATCCTTGAAATACCTTAACCTTTTATAAATAATTGATGTAATAGGTTCATTCTAGGATGTGTGTATGTTCATGTTTTCTTGTGACTCATTTTAGTGTATTGTGCAATGTGTGGTAGTGGTCAACAAAGTTTGGTGAATCACCATGATATTTAGGTTTATTTCATGTTATTCCTTCCCTTTTACAATAAATTAATTGATATATTAGTGAAAGTGAGCCTAAGTGATTCATCAAGGGGAGATAACCCTTCAATCTAGAAGTTTACCCCTGTTATAGACAACCCATATGTCTAGGGGTAATCCAATGTTTAAAAAAAAATTGAGAGGTCTGAATAACCTTCTCCAAGGGTGAAAATTTTGGTTATAATAGCTACATCTCTTTTTTGTCACTCCTCAATGGCTCGTGCCCTCACTTTTTTGTTCAAATCTCATGTCATTGTTGGCCTTCATAATCATTACCAAATTCATCCTCATAAGTCTTCAAATATCAAATATTTGGCATTAATATAAACATGTATTTAATTTATGATGTGGAGTTAATATGGATTTTTAAACAAGAAATCAATATATAATTTGGATGGATAAATTGAATGCAATATTTTTGATATAATTACATATCTTGAGTATTTAAAATTTGGATGGGAACTTTTATGCTTATTAGTGCTTAACTAAATAATTATTGGGTGGATAAGTTTTGAATTTGAGTTCATCTATCATAACCCATTTAAATAGGCATATTATTTTATATTTTTTAAATGTGACACACACACACACACACACACACACACACACACACACACACACACACACACACACACACACACACACACACACACACACACACACACACACACACACACACACACACACACACACACACACACACACACACACGCACACACACACACACATGTGCACATGCACATGCACACATGTGCATGAGTAAGTGTGCACACACACACACAAACACACACACACACGCATGCACACACACACACAAAACACACACACACACACACACACACACACACACACACACACACACACACACACACACACACACACACACACACACACACACACACACACACACACACACACACACAATGTTTTAACCTCTAATAGAGATCATTGAATTTATAAAATTGATATTCATATTTTGACAGTAACTAGAGATTTATATATGGCATACACATTGATATATGATCCCTCTAAGTTAGAGATTTCAACTATTTGTCCCTTTTCTTAGCAATATTTTTTTTTTTATAAATCACAGTAATGGTTTTTTTAAGGCATTCACATTGAGTTGTGACCTCTATAAGTTACACATATATGTTAATCTATGATTACTAGTATTGTTTCTAAATCATAATGATAATTTTTTATACTGAAGCTTGGATAATAAATCCTACCAAATAATTTTATTAATTTAAAATGACATTATAATAAATTCACACTAGATTTTTAAAGTAACACACTATAAAATATAGTAAAACCATGTTTATTTTAAGAAACCATAATAAATTTATGGAGTTTATAATAAAATTAAATATTCCATTACAGTTGATGGTCACTTAACCACCTAAAAGATTATTGTTTGATTGTTTTAATTGAAGTGACTTTATTTATTGATTATTTTTAAAGGTTACATAGTGAAAACACATAAATTAACATTTATTTGCCAAAAATATACTAAGTACCACTCCTTATACATACTTAGCTCATGTTAGATTCCACAATATTTTGAACACCATTCATTAACTCTTATGTGGATGGCCCATTCCTCCAAGAACCAAATGATCACAAAATCTCCCTATTTCTCATTCTAAGAAACCTAAGCTCATGCCTAGATTGACCCACACTCCTAGCTCATTTGTCGTTGCTCCTTAGATAAGATTGCCCTATTAGGACCATCCCATTCACTTGTATTAATTGATTTTTCTGGCTACCTTCCTAACAAATAATAAATAACTTATCAAATTAGAAATCACGTAATGATCATTCCACACATTTATCAAGCCCAATTCCAAGGAATTTGAAAATGATTACTATAAAGCCATATTTTATAACTATTGTTTACTAGAGGGTCATATGATTGAAAAACATTAGAATATCTAATTATACATTGAGAGAAAAACATCTAGTTTTCCTAATTTATATTCCAATATAGCCCTAATATCCATAAGATAAGTCTAAATATACATCTAAGGTCACATGTCATTGTTGAACCGTCTAATCATATCAGGATTGCACTAGTATTTTACATTTTGCACCAGTATTTCACACACCACCATAGCATGGAAGAACTAAATGGACTTCGATCCCTCTTTAGAATATTAGAATGTAGGTAGTGCTCAAGAAATGGGGTGATAATGTAAATCATGACTTAAACCACTAACCCTTTTTGAGCCTATGATTGCATTCATATTCTTGTGTCATTGAGCAAGGTTTTGAGTGAATAAGAAGGCACACAATGGATTTATAAATAGATCAAGAGCTCCCAAATAGTCAAATAAGACATAAAGGCATAAGTGAATCTCTCATATTAGTCATAAAGATCAAAACTTGAGAAGACACCAACACCCTAAATACACCATCATAGGCTTCCCCTATCTAATTATAGTGGCCTTGTCTTAAATCCAAGTGAAGCCATGTTTTTATTTCACATCACCATCATAAAATCTTATAGTAATTTTTAAAATTATACTTATAGTCATGTGCATGATATTTCCTACTAAGTTTTATTTCTTTAGTACTTTCCCTTTTAAACATACTTATAAATTTAGCAAGTTCTAAATCAGTTTGTGTGTCATTTATTTCATATATGTATTATTCTAATTTTATGTAGTAGTGTGTATAATTAGGAATAATATCTCTTAATTTATAAATTTGATAAAATATATTGGTGAACATCCTTTTTAATATGAGCATTAATTATATAAGTCCAATCCATAACCCATTAGGCTAATTTTTCCAAACTATTTCTAGTATATTTTGGCCCTAATGCCTACAATGACTTCATAAGTGCCTTACCTAAAATCATCAAATTGGCACAATTTGAGAATATCAAACAAAATTTAAAATAATATCCAATTATAATGAATGCTTATTTGATTATTTATTCAAAATTTGCTTCATTAACATAATCAAGAATGTGATTCAAGCTGAGGTTAAAATGTTCAAACCTCAAACCATGATATAAGCCTTGGATTAGCTCATCTCACATAAGATAAAATCACATCTTAGCATTATAATTCCAATTAGGGACCCTCCAATTTATCTTCCTTCCAATGCCCCAACATAAACCCACTTCACAAGGCAACACCCATCAAACATCTCAATAAGGAAGAAATGCACTCATGTGACAAGGGTTCATGCTACAATTATGATGATAAATGGGATAGGTGCCAAAAATTCATTGAATTTTTTTTATTTACATGATGTTGATTCCCCAACTAATATAAAATAATGGGAGGATGTTGTAGATTCTCATTTGGATGAGTTGGAGTAGGAACCCAATTATTAAATGCCCTTGAATTCACATCAAAAAAATTCATGCATGCCTTGGCATGGGTAATGACTCCACTAAAAATAATGTTAAATGGTTATTTTAAGATAAAACCCGTTACCATTCATATTTATTCAATTAGTACGCATAAATTCATATACCCTTGGGTATCTAAATAGATAGACTATTTTTCGCACCCTTATTCTAGTTTTGAGGTGATGATTGTTAATGGGGGAACATTGCCCTAAAATGGCAAGTGTTGTAATGTTCTTATCTTGGTGGGAGACTAAAACCTCAGGACTAACATGTTTATTTTTCCCTTAGGTGGATGTGATATTTTTAGATCATAATGGATAAGAACTCTTGGACCTATTCTTTGGGATTTTTCTAAGATATGGATGTAGTTCTCTAAGAATGGACATCAATATACATTAAAATTCCTTCTTAGTGGATCCACTAGTATCATAAAAAATGAGAATCTCTAGTAGAAACAAAAGATAAATGAATATATTGTATGGTTCTATACATCCTCTAAGGAGATAAAAATACTATTTTTCATATCATACAAGGCATGTGTATCATACAAATAGTTTTCATATTTGAAGGACAAATTAAAAAAGATAATTGATAGTGATGTTCCTATAATTCACACATCAATCAAGCAACCCACCCAAATTATGATTTCATCTTCTAAAGCACAAGTGAAAAAATAATGACTATGTATACAAAAGTATCATTTAGAGAAAGAAACTATTTAGGTGACGAAATTAAATCAAGCAAGATTAAAAAAGGAACAAGATGGAAAATACCATTTGAAAAATGAAAGTATCACAAATGAAATATTACAGGAAGATCAAGAATAAAAGTTGCAAAAATAAGTCCAACCTAAGTAAGGAAGTTTCTTTAAGAAAGGGTTTATAATAAAAGAGGTTAAGAATAAATAAATTCCTCTAAAATCCACTATTACAAGTGTTATGTGGGCCTATTAACTTCAAATATGATTGTTTATAATGTTTTAGGTGAACAAAATCCATATCTCTAGGTTTAAAGGATCATTCATAGTAGTGTTGGTCTTGTTAAGAATAAGTGATTAATTATGCAATAAAATGCAATATGGAATTCATTCCTCAAAATCAAAGCAACAAAGACATATACAAGAAAATTAAGATCTAAACAAATACACACATAACACCGATATAATGTGGTTCATCAAATGTGGGCTACGTCCACCAAGAGGCTCTCTATAATATTATAAACAAGAGTACAAAAAAACTCTCAATAAAAAACTCTTATAGAGATAACTTTCTCAAACCTAAATTCACACCAAAATTATCAAGATGCTAAGCTACACCTCAAACCTGATCACATTGATCGAAGAGAGAATACAAAACTCCAAAATGAGATGCAAAACATAATGAATAATGTGTTACCCCTCACCCCTATTGATAATTTTCAAGAACCTTTGAAAAATATTTCATAACCATAGAGATAACCATATCCCCACAAAATAAGGGAGATTACAACCACATAATCCCTTGATTCTCTCAATAGCTTAGATCACACCCACTTCTCCACAAAACATGCCACAAATCAGGGATGTGGTTGACATATACTAGAAAATGCATCCCACTATTTTTGAAAGTAAATATTTCATGTTAAAATTGTCTTGGTAATTTATTTTTACCTTAGGGGTGAAACGGGCTCCACATTTAACAATCTCCCACTTAGAGTTCATTTCTCCTTGAACAAAATTTAACATTCCTCTATGATATTTACTAATACCAACCAATGTTGAACATAACCTCAACTTATCCAATGTGACTACCTTGGTCATCAAATCTATAATATTCTAGCTCATATGTATCTTCTCTATCTTTACTGTGTTTTCCTCTAAAATTATTCTGATGAAATGATACCAAAACTATATGTGCTTTATCCTTGAGTGGAAAACAAAGTTCTTGGATAAATGTATAGCACTTTGACTATCACTATGTAATCCCCCAACTTTCTAATTATACCCCAACACATTAAGTATCTATTGTAATGAAAGCATCTCCTTGCTAGCCTCTATAGTAGAAACATACTTAGCCTTTGTGGTTGATAAAGCCACAACCTTCTATATCTAGGAAATCCAACTAACTGCTATATCCATGATAGTAAATACATAACCTATTATACTCCTAATATCAACATCCCCAACCATATCTGAGTCTACATAACCACTCAACATGGTGTTTGATCCACCAAAACATAATTTTGTACCCATGGTTCCTCTCAAATATTGAAGAATCCACTTCACTACTTGTTAGTTTTCATAACCTAGATTACTCATGTACCTACTACTACTACTCCCACTACATGGGCAACATCTATCCTAGTACAAACCATAACATACATCAGTCTACCAACTATCACTGAATAAGGTACCTTGGACATCTGTAACTTTTCTTCTTTTATCCCAACTGGCTTATCATCCTTCATACTAAACATATCAAAAAAAATTGCATGTACTCTTTCTAGGATAAGATCAACTTCCTCTTCTTCTTATCTTGAGTTATCCCCATACCAAGGATTTGCTTTAGTGTACCCAAATCCTTCATATAAAATGAATCACCAAGCTGCTTCTTAAGAACTTGAATCTATTGCATGTTTTTTCTTGTAACCAACATGTCATCTACATAAAACCATAGGATAAAATAATTACCATAGTCAAATATCTTGACATACATGCAATGGTCATAATGACACCTAGAGTAATCCTATTCCAACATAAAACTATCAAAATTCTTATACCATTGTCATGGAGCTTGTTTCAGGCCATACAAGCTCTTCTTTGGTCTGCACACCAATTTATCCTTTCTTTCAACCTCATAACCTTGTGGCTAGTCCATATATAATTCCTCCTACAAATCAACATGAAGGAATGCAATCTTAACATCAAATTTTTCTAAGTGCAAATCCTCTACTTCAACTATACCAAGTATAGTTCTAATAGAAGTCATCTTAATAACAGGAGAAAAAATTTCATCAAAATCAATAACTTTCTTCTATGCAAACCCCTTGACCACCAATCGGGCATTGTACCTTTTCCTTCCTCCATCCTCTTCTCTAATTTTATATACCCACTTGTTCTATAATGCTCTCTTTCCCTTGGGAAGCTTCACCAAATCTCACATTTGGTTCTCCATGAGAGAAGTATGTTCCTCTTCTATGGTTTGTTCCCACTTCTTCCTAGCATTCACCTACATTGATTCCTCAAAACAATTTGGTTCTCCACTATCAGTAAGTAAAAAATAACTCAAATATAGGGAAAAATGTTTAGGATCTTTTTTTAGCCTATAATACATTCTTACTATAGGAGTTTGGGGTTCCTGTGTAGGAGGTTATTGAACTATCTCTATGGACACCTTACAATTCATAATATCATCCAACAATGTGTAATACTTTTGTTCCTATTCCTACAACTGATCCTTAGACATGAATTTTTATTTAAAGACAACATCCCTATATTATAATATTTTCTTGTCTCTAAGACTCCAAACCTTGAAACCAAAGTCATCCTCACCATAACCAATAAAGGTGCATCTTTAAGACTTAACCTCTAGCTTGGTCCTATCTTTCTTGGAAACATAAACAAATGCCTCAAATCAAAAGACCCTAAGAAAAGAATAATTAAATTTATTATTAGACAAAGCTTTCTTAGGTATGCCTCCATCCAACGACACTAAAGGTCCTCTGTTAATTAGTTATACCACTATGCTAACTACTTCCACCCAAAACATGAGGGGTAACCCTACATGTAACCTCATGGTCCTAGCATACTCCATGATCATCTTGTTCATCCTCTCTGAAACTCTATTCTCTCATGGTGTCCCAAGAACCATCCTTTGCTTATGAATTACATTCTGTGAACAATAATCATCAAATGCTTTTCTATAATAATCACCTCCATTATCCAACTTGAGACATTTCAACTTGAAACTCATTTCATTCTCAACCAAATATTTCCATCTTTTGAATGTTTTAAACAAATCATATTTATTCTTAATGCAATAAACCCAAAATTTATGAGTTGCATCATCAATAAATATAACATAATAATTTGAACCACCAATGGAAGATACTTGAGCTAGACCTCATACATCTGAGTGAATGAATTCCAACTTATTCTCCTTCTTTATAGGTCCAACCCTCAGAAACTTAACTTGCTTTTGCTTCTTATACACACCATCATCATAGAAGTCCAAATCAACCTATTTCAATCTAGGAAACTTGTCTTTCAAGATCTCCATGACCTTTTGGCTCATATGACTGAGCTCGTAGTACCATAAAGTTGCATCTCCATCTATAACAACTAAATTATAGTGATCAACACTACTATTCAAATACAAAGTGCCAATTTTCTTACCTCTTGTAACCAAAAGATCACCCTTGGTAACTTTACAAGAGTCTACTATAAACATCACCGAACAACCCTCATTATCTAACTACCCCAATGATATTAAATTTTCCCTTAATTGTGGGACATATATAACATACTTTAGTATCCATTTGTTCCCATTTTGAAAATTCACCTGAACACAACCTTTCCCTACTATACTGCATGGTTCATCATCACCAAGATAAACATGTCCAAAATATCCTTGAACATAATCAGTAAAATGATGACTATAATGGGTAGCATGAAAAGAATCACCTAAATCTAATACCCAATATTTAGAAACATTATCCAAGGAAAGAATTAAAGCATCCTGATTAATAGTAATTACTATCATATTTACCTCCTTGGTCTCCTCATGTTTGGTTTTCTTGTCCTGAAGTTCCCAACATTTCTTCTTTATGTGTCCACTTTTTCCACAGTGACATCACACCAAATTGGATATAGATTTAGATCTTTCTTGACCCTTTGAATTTACATAGCTTCCTTTACTTCTATCCTTTTGTCTCCCTCCTGTCTCTATCATCAAATCATTCCTTGAAGATGATTCCCTAGTTTTCTTTCTTTGCATTTCTTTGCTAAGAATCACACCTATAACATCTTCAACTTTGAACTTCCCTTAGTAGGGATGACATTACTTACAACCATAACTAGGCTATCCCAACTATCAGGTAAGGAGCACAAAATCAATAAATCCACAAATTCATCTTCAAATTTAATACCAATAGAAGTTAGCATACTCATAACCGTATTAAAATCATTTAAATGATCAGCTATAGAACCATTTTTAGACATTTTTATATTAAATAATATTTTCATCAAAAATATTTTATTAAAGGAAGAGGGTTTTTCATATAACTCCCCTAATTTATTCATCAGACCAAATGTGGTCTTCTCCTCTAAATATTAAAGGCAATTGAAGATGCAAGGCACAATTTTATGGCTTCTAGTACTTTCCTATCAAGCAAATTCTAATCTACCTAATCAATACCTGAAGGTTGGCCTATTTTCACCATACAAGGGAGATGAAGATCCTTCTAAAATAAGTAATCCTTCATCTTTATCTTCCATAATCTAAAAATTTTCCCATTAAAATTTTCAACTCTAGATCTATCATTATTTGTCATAGCTCCCACTCAAGCTAATATCTTTCCCTATGATTCACCACTTTAGCAAAACAACCAAAGATAGCTATGATACTATTTGTTAGGAATAAGTGATTAATTATGCAATAAAATGAAATAAAGAATTCATTCTTCAAAATCATAGTAGTAAAGACATATGGAAGAAAATTTAGATCTAACCAAATACAAACATAACACCGATATAATGTGGTTCACCCAATGTGGGATATGTCCACCTAGAGGATATCTATAACATTATAAACAAGAGTACAAAACAAATTTCATCAAAAAAATCTTATATAGATAACTTTATCCAACCCAGATTTAAACAAAAATTTTGAAGATGCTAAGCTACACCTCAAACCCAATCACACCGACTGAAGAGAGAATACAAAAATAAAAAATGAGATGCAAAACATAATGAATAATGTGTTACCCCTCACCCCTATTTATAATTTTCAAAATACCTTGAAAAATTCACCATAACCATAGAGATAACCATATCCCCATAAAATAAGGCAAAAAATAATAGAGGTTATAACCAATTTATCACTTGATTCTCTCAACACCTTAGATCACACCCACTTCTCCACAAAACATGCCACAAATGGGGGGAGTGGTTTACACACTAAAAAATGCATCCTACCATTTTAGAAAGTAAATATTTCATGTTAAAATTATCTTGGTAATTTTATTTTTACCTTGGGAGTGAAATAGGCTCCACATTTAACAATTCTATATGTTATAAGTGTCTAACATATTGGGGTTAAAATAGGTAGAATTTATACAATGTGTGTTTGGTTTATGGGATCACATTTAGAGTTATCCAATCTATAAATAGTGTTGGCCTAATGTTTCAGAGAATTAACTATAAAGGGTAGAATATACCCATAGCCCACTATACCATCTTTGAGGTTAGTTGTAAGTATCTTCTTTGGGATAACTCCTTAGGAGTGCACCATAAATAACAAATGATCAAAGAATTCTTATGGCTAATCTTTGAAAATAACTATGGGGTCTTTCAACAAACTTGAAGGTACTTGGAAGATCAATTCCATGTAAAATTGTTGTCTATGAACCTATGGTGATGGGTCAAATTCCACCCCACATTAGACATGGATCATGTGTGCTTATAAAGAAAAAAAAATTTAGTGATATTTTGAAACCCATGGCATAGGGTTTATAACCTAAATAAATAAATAACTACATCAAGAAGAAAAAATTTTGTTTGGTTGAGGAGGCTTAGTGCCACTACTTTTGAACCACTTTTTGATAACAAAGGTCATGCTTAGGATGAGGTGAGAGCATACAATGGGAAATTTTAGAGATCTCCAAACTAATATTATTTTCATAGAATGTGGCCTTAGAAATATCTCTAATACTAGATGATATGTTCACCTTCCTACAAACAGATTAAACCAAACCAAAATACAAAGAAAATGTACCACAAATAAAATAGATTAATATTATATTAGATTATAAGAACATAATTGTATTATAATATCATTGTCCTCTTTGAGGTTAAAACCTCCATTGAACAAGATTTATATAATATAATTTGTTCATCCTTTATACTAGTCTATGCTTCTAATTTATACTAATTATATGATAACCAAAAAATACTTTCATGCTTGTGGAATTATCTTAAATAAATAAAATGGATGACTTATAAAGTATTTGTGTCTGCATATTTTATTAATAGCAATGATTAAAAATAAATGAATTAGGAAAATGGGATTCAAACAAGATTACACACAATAAAGACAAATAATGATACTATGAATATCAAGGAGTATTGAAAGATATAAGATAAACAAATGTAAAGCATGGGAATTTAGAATTTGAGATAATAATTAACACAAAACACAAAGCACAAAAATATGAAAGAATTTAATATAAAGCCTAAAGTTTATTAGCACAGAGCACAAGCCATGAAGGGAAAGCTATTGAGATATTTTGGGGAGTGATATGTCATGTAAAACAAGCCTTTTCATTTGTATTTGGGATCACAACTTATATATTAGATTTAAATGTTGGATGTATTTGGTAGTTATTATTATTTTTGTATCCGGATGCATGTTACCATTGTTGGAGCTTCAATGTGACTATAACCACTTACACACTAAGTTATTATGCACTATTTTGATGAACTAATATGAGTTATTTATGGGGAATCTTATCTATTATTATATTATGTTACATTCATGTGTTGGTCTTATTGTTTTAACATAGCTTGTGGTTACATTATAATTGTTAATGTATTTCATATCCATTAATGTATGCCATTTGGTTATTGCACGTATAATCCAACCTAATAAGACCCTTGTAATCTCTATCTATGACTTTGGTGAACACTAAAGTAACACTTAATTGATATGCCAATGTGGAAATCTATTATTATTTTTGGGTCCACATAAATGGTAAGATATGTTATGTAAACATTGTAAAAACCCAAATAGCCACAATTGGAACAATAATGAAGTGTTATATGAAAGGAAATGACTACATAACTCATAGAATTTAATCACATGAACACTGATATTTCAGACAATGAACATTCTATGCAACCATTACCAACTAATTTTTTTAATAAACAATAATTTGTCTAAAAAATTATTGTGGACCAACTAAGAAAAAAGGAAAATATCAATCACTAAATATTATTAGTGAATGAACAAGGAATTCATACTTGATTAGTAGCATCAAGCATGCACTACATGGAATCACAAGAAAAATAAAGTCTACCATTATTTTCCTTGATCAAACAAAATTCATAGCATTTAATATGAATGCATCAACTATACATTCAAGAATCTAAATTTCTATACAAGAAATGAAGGCCTTAGAGGGATAAGCACTAATTTTTTTTGAAGAATAAGTGAGACATATATAATATGTTCTCCGTGATGAGATGTGCTTCATAGGCCAAAAAATGGATAGTACTATAAATAATTGATTGTGTGAGGAATTCCCTCAACAAAAAAAAAATGTTTTAGAGGTTGCTTAGTTGTATGTATTGGCAACCTAGGACAATTACCCCAATTAAGGACATATAAATATATATAGGTAACTTAATTGGGCACACATTATGGAGAACATTTGGCATGGTTATAACATTAAACATAAATATATATCAAAAATGGTAAAATATATCCTTGTTAATATTTAACAATTTATTGACCAATATAAAAAATGCAAAGTTAAAAAAATAAGATTGGAATCTTCTTGTGTTAAGAACTGACTCCTTCATATCTATAGAATAAAAAATAACCTTTAAAACCTCAACACATTTATATGCAACTAAAAATGTAACAAATTTACATAATAAACAAATATTAAAACTTGTTAAACTTGTTAGTTACAATAAGTAAAGAAGAATATAGCAGTCACCAAGGCTTTCCTAACCTCCAAAATACTCAATTGGAGAGTAAAATATTGACATGTAAAGGACTAAAAACTTTTTTGACATCCAAATCGTGGGTCAAATTAGGGTTAATTAATGGAACCATAAGACAAGTTATTCTCATTGTCTATAAATCAGGCTCTAAATTCCCTAATTTCCCATATACATGGTTTTTTACTTCAATAAATAATCCCCACCTCCCAAGGGATATCATTAAATCCACACTTTTTCCAATTTATCTTGTTGCATAGGGAAATCATTAAAAAATACCACTAAAAATGGAATGGGTGCTAATTATAGCTAAATCACAAGGCATCACATTAGATAAGGCAATAATAGATATTGGAAACATTTATTGCCAAGGCTTAACCTTCACTGGAGTATCAAGAGTGTGATTATTGTTTGACCTCCATATCTCCCCCACATTTTTTTTTGATATTAAATATGTAAATATAAAAATAAAAATCTAGAAAATTCTTTTCAAAACTTCTTCCACTATGTTTAAAATAAATATATAATTTTGAAAATATTCAAATAGCATCGTTTTCTCATACATTCATAATAATACACCACTGTCCACTCTTGGACTTCAAAACTCTCTTAAATAAATAATTATTATTATAAAAACCAAATAATATGGAAACACAATACATTTTATAAACTTAACAATCACATCTCTCACTTGGCAGATGAAATCCATTGTTTAAATGCCTCTTTCTCTTCATTCACCTTCCAACACTACTTTAGAGAGGATAATAAGCTTGTTGATTTTTTGGATATTTTAGGGGGGAAGCCATCAATAATGGGGATGTATCATTATGAATGAATCAAGCTCATGGAATGAATTTGAATATCTTCTTGATAGTAATTTCAATAGGCATGTTAGCTTATAATCATTATTTTTCATTTCCAATCATTCTCCATTTCGAGAATATCTAATTGATTTTAATTTCCAATTATGTTTATTATTGGGTTTCCCAAATTTTCATAGGTTCTCTGTTTTCATCAGTGATGTTATTCTTTATTTTTATTCACCATCCATAAAGTTTCTATCAAATGTTGAGCTATGTTTTTCTCTATTTTTTCATTTTTTTCTTCTCTGCTTAGCTCTTTGTTTTCCTTTGGTTCCCAGACCCAAAATGATTTCATGGTGAAGCAGAAGGATACCTAGCTCATGGGTAAGTGAAACATTGAGGAAATAAAGTATTATATATGTTTCAATAAATTACCTTGTTTTTTATTTAACATTGTTTGATATTCATCTATGGAATATTTCATTGGGCAATGCTTCAAATTTTTCAAAGGTAGAGAAGTTGGAAATTAACTTACTTAAGTGGGTAGTTCTTAAGTTGTTTGTTTTTGAAGGTCTGATGGCTTTCCAATCTGATTTATGAAATAGGTCTCATGTTATTTTCATAGTAACTAGTGTCTCTATCAAAAAATAATGTGGAGTTGTTGGCCTTCTTGGTCTCATTGTGGTATTTCTCTTATTTGGGTTCACAATTGATTACTTACGTAATTATGGTAGCTACAATGTTTTCTCTTCTCACTTGGATCGCAATGCAATATCTCTCTCATAGTTATATATACTTACTCATGATTGCCTTTATTTTTAGTAAATGTACCTTTTCATTGTTTCCTTATTATTATTAGGAGGTTTCAAGCTGTTTATCTTTCTATCTAATATCCTTGTATGTTTATCTTGTTATCTAATATATTTGTATCAAGATTTATTTTTGGACATACATAATGATTTCTATATTTGTCCTCATTTATAATATTAAAAAAAAAATCACATCCCCTATATGGTGCATTTCTAGTTATGGTGGGAAGCAATAATCAAACTTGAAGGGCTTGTCCTAATTTCAATTCGAAGGGTATTTAATCATCTAAACCTTCCATGATGAAAATTTAAAATATATAGTTGCACTTATATTGAAGATAGTAAATTAAGTACATGTGTCACTAAGAAATATGTTAAATATAATAGTTTTTTTAAAATATTTTAACAGATTTTAATTTTACAGTATTTTTAGAGAATGGAGAAAAATTTCAAGTTCAGATATTTTAATAAAGAAAACAAATCAAAATGACAAACAAGACCAAGGACCCCCGGCCCCAAGCAACCCCCCCCTCCCCCCCCCCCACCAAAAAAAACAAAAAAAAAAAAAAAAAAAAAAAAGTTTAAATATTTTATCAAATAAGTTTATCAAAATTATAAGATCAAGAATCCCCTAAAAATCCTCTAAATTTAGATATTCTAACAAAGTAATTTTTATAAAATTATAAGGAAGACCAAGAAGCCCATATAAAGCCTCCAAATTTAGATATTCTAATGAAGCCAATTTTTTAAAATCACTTGGAAGCTCTTTAAAACTACATCAACATTTCAAACAAAGAATTAAGAGCAATTAACTAACCAAATCTTGGTGGTAACTGCTTTAGCTTAATACATTTTTTAAAAATCAACTCCATTAAATATGAGATCTCCCCAACCACTACTAAAAATTCATCCAAATTATTACAATGATAAAATTATAACTTCTATAGATTATAATTTAACTAAACATGATCTATTTGTAATGTTAAAATAGTATAAAGTCAATTATGAAGGTAACAAATAGAAAATACTTAACTATCATATTTCATCCCATATAATATTAAAATAAATCATGATATTTCACTATTAAAAATATTTAATATGTTCATATATCCATATAATTTAACCCCTACCTCTAAGCCTAAAGAAATCACACTTCATTAGTTGTAGGATACTACATCATAATAAAAATGATTATCTTTTGAATTAAATATTGACTATGATCAAAAAGCTTTATATTTTAACAATTCATGTTTTTGCTTGTTAAATTCACTATGAGTGGAATGTAAATTAAAATTATTTGCAATTGTTCAATTGTCAATGTGTCTATATATATTTTGTGTTTATTTGTATCATGATCCTAAAGCACTGAAATTATTATATGTGGCTTAATTTTTTTATCATGGTGATGAATATTTGGAAGAGGATAAAAATTAATTGGGAATAGAAAACACATATTCAATGCCATATTTGAGCGATTATGCCTATGTTATTTTAGATGTACCCTATTTAACATGATAAACATAAAAGTTGGAGTAAGAATAAGTGAAAAAAAACTTTTCAACGATTGTAAAATCACAAGGGAGGTTGGGTAGGGATGAAAACTACTAAATTTGGGAATAAATATTGATGAAAATATCACTAACAAGTATTAGGTTAGTAAATATTTTTCAATCGAAGGAAAAAAAATGCTTTACAAATTAATTCTGATTTTTTTATTATAAATATAGTAGCTTTATATATAATAGTGTTTGAAAATATTTTATTTGGAAAAAGATTTAACTACCCAACATTTAATATGAATTAACCAATTGAAAATGAAAATTGCCTATAAAAATATCGTTTACATTCTTTATCTATTGTATTTGAAATAGTATGGGATATAATCTTTAAGGATTTGTTGAATGAAAGGGTGGTGAGTTGTGGATGTGACAGAAAAATTGAGACTCTTATATTTGTATTATGAGTGAAAAATAAAGTTGAGTATGTTTATGCACTAAAAATTAACAAGGTTCACAGCCTAAGCAAAGAATATAAATAACTTTACCTGTGCCAACCACGCTCCTTTAGATTTTCTTCTCTTCACCCAAAACACTAATATAGTGTTAAAATTGTAGCCCTTTTCTATGTTTTCTTCTAATATATTGGGTGTTTTAAATAACAAAAAACCACTTCTATAATCATGCCATGGTGCAACAATAATAATTTTTTTAAGAAAAATAAGAATGAAAAACATAAAATTTAATAGTATATACTTATAATCTTGGATATCATGTGTTGAAAAGAGTTTACAAACTGTGAACTAATATTTATTATTAACAATTTTATAAGTAATAAAAATAGAAAGGGAAACAAAAGAAGCAATTCTTATTTAAACATTATATTAAAAAATTCATATGTATATAAAAATAAACAAAAATGATGTTAATACTATTTTTTATTGATTGGCATGATAAAGCTTCAAATTTATGGATACTTAGCTCACTCCATGTATTAAAACATGGGGTTTTGTAATGAAATATAAATGAAAATAACACACAAAAAATAGAATGTGGTGTACAATTAACAAAATGCCACATAGCATGATATTTTAATTAGTGGCACAAAGTTGTGAGGATATATCTCATAGTTATAATCTTATCTGGATGAGACACATACATTTAAGTTCAAATTTAAAGTGTATTATGGTGTATACATGAGAAAATAGAACTCATAGTCACTTTAAAATATAAACGCAGGAAAACCAAAAACAATTACATTTTTTCTAGTGGTCTATCTGAATCTTGAGTACCTTTCTTACCCACCATCACACAAAATTTGTTTAATTATTATATAAATTTCTAGAAACTCTTTCTGTCACACTTTTTAGTCATATTTATATCAATCATGGTTCTTCTTATGAAATAGTTGGAGTTTTCAAATTTTATACCTTACACTGACAATGATGTTACATTAATCAACATTTTTTTTTATAGTCCTCTTTTTATTATTTTTAATATACATTTATATTTCTATGTTTTCATGTATTTTATAAACTTTTTTTTTTTGATAATCTATTTTTGAATTACACTTCTCTTAAGGATCTGAAGCCCTTGAAAATAGTAGAAGAGCTCAAATTTGATCACCTATAAGAAGCAAGACCTAAAATTGAACTTCATGTACTTGGTATGATATAAAATGAATTAAAAATTATAACATGGAGTTGAATAGTCCAAATAATTTATTATTATTATTATTATTACATTCTTAAAAAAAAATGTGATATAAAAATACAGAACAACACCCGAGCACCCAGATGTCTTCTATTGAACTCTAATTATGACTATAAATTATCCATAGTGGGGATCAATTGGTGGAGTCCATGGAGAGGGATCAATCAGGATGAAAAAATGGATAAATATGATTGTTTTTAGTTTGGATTATTCAACAAATTTAAAGACAAAATAAATTTAATGGAAAGGAACAATATAACCTCATGAATCTAAAGTTAAAATATCACAAGTGGAAAGTGGGGATGAAGGTAATGGTGGTGGTGATGATGATGATGATGATGATGATGAATGTGAAAGTGATGGTGATGGTGAATGTGAATGTGAAGGTGATGGTAAAGGTTGAGCTTAGGGTGAAGGTAAAGGTACGGGTGGGGGTCGAGTTAAGGGTGCCTATAAAATTAAATTAAATAATATTATTAACACAAAATTATTTTCCTAAAATAATGAGGTAAGTTGAGGAAGGTGAGGGAAAATGAGGCATGAGAGTAGAGAAATAAGATGAGTGAGGGTGAGCGTGAAGGAGGTGCGAGGATCCAATAACCTCATTTTTAACTTTAGTTTGATTATGATGTGAAGCAAAACACAATCTATTTTTCCTTTTAATTAGGTGAAAATAAAATTATGTAGAACTTATTTTTTACTTTAGTTTGATCAAGACGTGAAGAAAAACACAATTTTACGGAAGATATTTTCCACTTTAATCTAATTATGATGTAAATAAAAACAAAATTATGTAAAACCTATTTTTCACTTTAGTTTGATTACGAAGAGAAGAAAAACACAATTTTGTAGAACCTATTTTAAATTTTACTCTTATTAAGATGCAATTAAAAAAGTGAAGAAAAAAGGAGAAAATACAAGTGCATAGTTTAGATTATTTGGAAAATTTTGTGGGTGGTGCATGTGGGGGGAGTGTGCTTACTTTTTAGGACATGAAATTAATGGATTAATAAATCAAATTGAAGGAAAGGAAATAATATCACTAGTCTATGCTCTTAATTTACACTAGTCATGTGCATGTGGGGAGGGGGGAGTGTGTTTACTTTATGCATACTTTACACTAGTCTATGATCCTAATTTATACTAATTATATTCTAGTTTTAGACACCTAAATCTAGCCACCGATAACCTCCAATCATGATTTTAGCCAATTTCCACCCAGAATGCACAATTTGGCCTAAAAACACTAAAACACACTAAAAGATGTGAAAATGACATATTCAAGTGCCAATTTAAGCTAGGATTTCACTAAATGGGGTAATGCAATCTATGGGCCAACTAACTTTGATCAGATCATTCTGAGTCAAAATGCCAATTTTGCACCTAGGTGCTCTGGATTGCTATTTCCTATCCAATCTCTTGCATAAGACATGTGCCTTTATTATTTATTATTGGTAACATCCTAAATGGAAATATAGATCCAAATCATCTGAGATAAATATTAGTGAGCCTATTTATCAATTTTAATTGCATAATTGGATTAATCCTTAACCACACATCTCAATTCTGAGATGGATGGTTCAGGTTGATTCTAATCATTCTCAAAAATCTATAAATAGTGAGGCCATGAACATAATTTATAAGTTATTTTGGTGCAAATTTATTATGTTAAAATATCTTTAAGAAGCCATTGTAATTAGTGTTACCATGCCAAATTGATTCCAAGCCAATCCAAGCCAAAGCTAAAGGTGCCAAGGAGAGATGGAGGTAGTCAAGCTTTCATTGCCAAGGACTTCATGAGCACAAGCTGAGAAAGCCACTATAAAAAGTATTTTGAAGAATCCAAGGAAGGTAAAAGAGAGTTTCTTTTGCATTTTATTTGTGTGTTTTATTCATGTTTGTTAACTAAACTCTCCCTAGTGTTTAGGCCTTGAGATGCTATACTAGTTAATGTGTTTCTTTCATTTTATTTCCATTTTAGAACTAACACCATACTAACCATCCTCTCTTGAGTCAAATTCTTAGATCACATATGGAATTCCAAGTGGGACTACATGCATCCCATACATGATTAAGATCATTTTTTAGCTTTAAAATATTCATTTGGACCATTAAAACTATTGAAAATTGATTTTTTAACTTTATTTTTTCATTTTTGTTTGCCACAAGTTTACACAATAATTGATGTCAGCTAGTAAAACTGACATCGCTTACATATCTTAATCAACTCTGATTAGTAAAAATGGCATTGGTTTGATGGCTATCATCGATCACATTGGTATAACTGATGTCGATTAGATAACCATCACCAGTTAGAAAATGTAACTGTCGTCAGTTATATAATCGGCATTAGTCACTGTGTTTTTCTTAAAACACAGACCTAAGAGCTCTTTTTTTAAATTTCATTATTTCAAACCTAAAAGAGCTTCAAATATAAAGGACATGCTAACATTTTTGTTATAGGACCAAGCTTGACATTTGCTCAAACATGTTTTAGATCACCTTTTTCATGCTTAAAAATTAATTAGGAACCTTGTTTTGATATTTAACAAAAAAAATTAGCTGTTTATGGTGAAAGTTTTCAAATTTTGCAACTAAGACCAAGGGGTCAAATGAACACCACCTCATTTTCTATTTGGGCTTAAAAATGAGCTCACCTTTTTAAAGCTTTTTGTATTTACTTAGTTGTTTAGATTAAATTTTTGTTTGGCAAAAAGAGGGATGTTACGTGTATGCTCTTACATTTATCCCCTCTAGGGAACCCTTAGAATCAAAAATGTCATTCTTATTGCAAGTAGCCTAGTCCAAGGCTTAGAAATAAAGTCATCTAAAGCACTCCCTAAAAACTTGTTAAAGTTTGGGTGACCTTGAAAATGACCTTAAAGTCTTTCTACTTTCATGTCTTCTTTATTTTTATGAAAACTTGGTTATGAGGGGGGCTTCATCACCTCCCATGAGTTCTTTAGGGAAGCTTTGACCTAGTGTTTCACCTCCTAACATTTAATTCATTTGGATCTTAATTGGATTTGTGCACAAGGCGAAGTGGCACTTTGGACATCGTACTACACTGAGCAAATAATAAGATGTAGTGGTTTCAAAAAATACTAGACCTTTTTGAAACAAGCCAAGTAATTTGAACCCAAAATATGTGCTTTTCTTTTGCATTATTTGTCATCAAATTCATTATGCAATTGATTCCCTTAGAATGTTCAAAACTTGTTAGATCTTAGACAAATCCCCACTTGATGTGGAAGTATTGTTGGTACAAGGTGCATGTCAAGGTCCATTGCATAGTAATTATATTTGAGAGAACGGGGGTGTAATAAACCTACTATATAATGCACATTTACTTTTGGATGAACACTTCAAATCCTCTCAAATGACGTATGTTGATGGATTTCAGTAATACCAAGCAATCTTGTCAGTTTATGATCTAAGAGTGATTAATTAGTTGGCCTTGTCCTAGATTAAGGTCTTGTTTGAATTAAAACTTGGTGTAAACAAATAATTCAAACCAAACACATATTCCTAATTTTCCTTTAAACAAAGAGGCATTATGCTGCCCACGTGAAAACATCAATTTGCCTTGCTCAAAGTTTATCAAAAGCTTGGGAGTCATATCATCCACTTTGGCATAGCTTTCCTACCCAATTGAGTCTAGACCTTGAACAAAGTTATTTATGTCCTTCACTTATAATCTAAATTTGGAATTTCACCTTTATAAGTTCATATGGTTGGTGTGTTAAGTGGGTTTGCCATTTACATTAAACTTGGGGGAACTTAGGTTTAATTTCCAATTTGGGTTGAAGGTCATTCAAGACTTAGAATCATTTTCATCACTTCACAGACTTAAGACATTTTGTGCTAAACATTTGCACTTTGAGTCTATGCACCACAACATTTTGAGTCAAGAAAAGTAGTGTTATGCTATCAAACATTATGGGAAATTATCTTTACCTTAGAGAGTTTTTGAAACAAATTTTTTTATCACATCTTTTGGGTAGTATAGCATCGTTACACTACCCAAAACATTTGAATTATTATTTCATAGACCCTCTTGCATAGAGTTAAAATTTATTCCTACATTTTCAGACCAATTTAAGTGTACTTTTGTGATCCTTTATCTAAAGCATAGTTATACCGTTCACTTTTGTCTAGCTTATTTTTCAAAAGAACCAAGCTTTATACCATTATTTATGAGAAAATAAACTATCGCTAAAGTGCCTTTTGTTTCATACCTTATACCTAGTTGATCAAGTTCATGTCCAAGAATCAAATGCCTAGTGTTTGTTAGAAGTGTTTCAAATTTATTAGATTAAAAATTTCATCTATTTCAAAGTCTATCTTTTGACGTCATTTGGCCAAGAGTTCTAGTGCATGCCTTTTTTGAGCCTAGCTTTTGACACCACATTTCACTAAAAGACCTAACAACTTTTAAATTCCTAGATTAGACTGATTTGAACACTTTGACCTTAGAGTTTGGCAATTTGATTTTTAGTCCATTTACTTGCTTATCTTTGTGTGAATAGTGAAACATTAGATACTTCACGCTAATTTGTTTCCTCATAAATCTTTGCATAAAATGTTTGACATTTTTAAATAATCTAGACCAAGTTGGAACATCATCTATTTTAGATTCTATCCTTTTTTAGAGTTTTTAGAATTCTTTGACCTTTTATTGTAAAGCATTGACTATGGATCCCGACATGTATTCCTACACTCATAGTGGACTGATATACAATATATGGATTAGTAATATAGTTATGTAGGAAGAAATGGTGCAAGACCCCTATGCAGATAATATTGCTTATGAGATAGATTCTTATCCATCTTACAATACTCAATCAGGGGCACAAAGCCAAGATCTATTGGCTAACTATCTGGTTAACAAACCACCTTATTCAAAATAAGACCAATAACAAACCACACAATACCTAGCTACAATACCCACAATGGATGAACTAGTTCTTCAACAATCATATTCTACTAATACGGATTCCACGTATGATCCATTTTTGTTTGAGTGACATTTGTTATAAAACAAAGACAAAATTTTGGTTAGAGCCATCAAGGTAGGGGCCAAGTTTCCAATAGACTTCCCCCATGAAAATTTACCAAGTATAGTTAGAGTGCCCCAAAATATCATTTACAATCAATAGGCTTACTCTAGCAATCTAATGGCTCTAGTCCAAACAATGTATCAAGACTCTAATATATATAATCAAGGAAAAAACATCATGGAAGATCACTTTAAGAAAATGTAAAAAATATATCAAACCTACTTGAATCTAGCATGTAATTTCAATCAAATGAACATGGTGAGTAAGCCTTTTATTAACTTAGTTCCTTCAAAAATAGTGTTGATAGATTCAACTGGATAAGAAAATCTGAGTTCCGAACCATTCATACAAACTGCTTCGATAGATAACTTGATGCATATGCCCATTATTGAAGAAGTGTCTTTGACCTCTACAAAAAATAGTGAGTCAACTGTAGTGGACAATGTGCAAACACCATCCAATCCTAATCAAAGTGGTACTAATGCACAAACAACTAGCCAACAACATGTGCTAATAGTTAATCCCATGAGTAGATCAACATACTAGGGAATAAGATTTTATACACCCCAACCTCAATTGGATACTTCCTCAACTGTATAACATATGGGATTAGGTAATAAAATAATGGCTAATATCATGCCTCAATGATATAATGTGACAAACCCTACTCCTCAACAAGTAACGAGTAGTATTCCACAATAGTAGGCACAATCTAGTGTATCAACATAATAAAATACAAATACATTGCCACCTCAATTAGGAGCAACTAATATTCCACCTCACCAGATAACAACAAACATCCCTCTTCAGTCATAGACTAATATGTCAATCCAAAACCAAACAATGACTAGTCAACAATGTGAAAATATTGGTCAATGACAGATGCTGAATTTGTAACCTATTCTCACTTCCCCATATGGATTCATGCAACAAGTAGGCCCCCATATTTATCAAGTACCTCATAGACAATTGTTGGCTCAAAATGTGCCATAAATTTAGAGATAAGGTCTTGGACCACAAGTTCCCACTCGAAAGCAAGGTTTGATTAGTCGGTATCATGTCCCTTTTCAGCCACAGTAGGCACAGTGTAGCTATATCTTGCCATCCCAACCATAAAATCCTTCAAGTCAAACCTTTATCACCAACCCAAACCAAAATATCACAAAACTAATTGTGCAATTTCAAGTACATAATAATCCATGTATGTGTATTCCTAGTCCATTCCCTAACCAAACCAATGTACCCCAATAGGTATCTCCATCATACCCTGTTCAAAGTGTCCCACTTATGACCTCCCAACCATCTACTTAAACCAATATTCTCCCTCAAACCAGTGCTCCTTCTAGTTTCCTATCCCAAGAATTATAATAGATGAAGGATACAATTGCTACCATTTAGGCTAGGAAATAGACTAAAAAGGTCAAATTGGATGATTTATATTCCTACCCATTCAACATGGCGTATTTATAGACACCATTTCCTCTAGGATACGAACCACTGAAATTTGATAACTATAAAGGGAAAGGTGACCCTAAGGCTCATTTGACCAAATTCTTTGTCATATATCAACCAGTGACATATAATGACATATACCTTTTGTTATTGTTTCTGAGGAGCATAGCTAGACAAGCCTTGGAGTGGTTTTTAAAATTTCCTAAGAATTTAATAACATATTTTGATGATCTTTCTAATATGTCTGTCTATAAATTTTCTTATAATCTCAAGCATGAGATTTTATTAGTGGACTTAATGCAAGTAAAGCAAAAAAGTTGGTGAGAGTTTTATAAGTTATTTACAGTGATGGAGAGCCCTTGTAAGCCATTTCACCCATAGTTTACCAGATATATAATTAGCTGTTATGTTTACTAAAAATTTACATAGTGAGATAGCTTATCATCTAGAACTACAATGTTCATATAATTTCAAAGAGATCATTTATAAAGGCTTGTTGATCGAGCAGGTGCTCATCAATAAAGTAGTCATAAATCTTAATTCAAATCAAGGTACCAATCAGGGAAATGGCTAACATTAACATATTTTTCAATTGCAATCATCACAACTGGCACAGGCCAATAACCAAGAAAGATCGAAGTAATTCAACCATAATAGGAATGTTGTGGGAAATGGAGTAATCAAATCTCATCATGTCTAAATAGTAAAAACATCATTTGCACCACTTTTTTAGCTCACTCCTACCTAGAAACCTCTCTAACCAATGTTTCAAGCACAACAACCAAGACCTACACAAAAAATATAATAGCCTTTACCATTGCAAACCCCTCTTCCTAGGAGAATCGTGTCTACATGTCATGTTTTTAGTGACTTAGGAGAACCTATTGAGTCTATATTTCATAAGCTTGATACCACTAGTATGATTAGTTGGCTTATACTAAAGCATTATCCACAAGGCAATCCTTATCTTGATTGGTATCATGAAAACAAATTCTATGACTATCATCAGGTCAACATGCATAATCTATGAAGATGTGTTCAAATCAAGAATTTAATTGAGAATATGTTGGAGAATGGGGAGATAAAATTGGATAATGGTGCTTCCACTTTCAATCAAACTCTTGGGATTTATCAAAACCCTTTTCCCTAACATAAAAATTAGTAGCAGCAAAATAATCAACAACAAAAATAACAATAGCTAATGTAGTAGTAGAATCAATAGTAGTAAAATTAAAGGCTAAACTAGTAGAATCAACAAACTTAGCAATAGAACCCACAACAACAAAAAAATATAAAAAACTAAGGTCAAAATGATAACAACCAACAAACCTACCATGTAGTTTCACATGACTACAATAGGGTTGTAGGTCATATTATAGGGGGTAGCATTAATACCATCTCCTCTAATATTAGACCAAGTACTAATCAGCCTAGACCATTGCTAAAAAACAACATTCAACTAAATTACATGGATAATCCTTCTTTGACTTGGGAGTGCATATAGGAAAACCAACAAACTATGACTTCCCCTTTTAGACCTTATATCAACAGTTCATCCTTGCCATGTGACCACATGCGAGTACACCAAAAATCGAGACTTGTCCTATTTGGTCCCACACCATTCCCAACATTTATTAGTAATAATGGTCTAATATTTAATCCTCATTGTGAAATCATAATTTGGAGGTCAAAAATTACTATCCTAAGTCCATAACCATCTACCACTTTGCCTATTATCCAACCAACCATTCAACCTCAAAATAAACAATTCACTCCTAACCAAGATAAGAAGTTTGATATTATGGAATAATTGTAGAAAACACCATCACAAATTTCTATTTTAGATTTGTTGTGAACTTAAATAATCAACAAGAACATCTTGAATGAGTTTTTGACCCAATTCAGTTTTGATAGTGACATATCCCCTGATAAATTTCAAGCTTTGGTTAGACACCTAGCTCCAACCCAATAAGTCACATTCAACCAAAGTGATTTGTCTTCCCTTCTCCTGCTCCATAATAATCTGTTATACATAAAATTTTATATAAGATGACATAAAGTGAAATATGTCCTTATAGACAATGGACCAGGCCTCAACATAGTGTCTCTAAAGCTCATCAAGCTTCTTGGGTACACAATGGTAGATCTTCAGCCAGAAATAATAAATATCAAAGCCTATGATAATTAGGAAAGAGAATCACAAGGCACCATTAGTTTTTTAGTTATCATTGGGCCTTTGACCCATGATACACTTTTCCATGTGCTTGATCTTGAGTTATCATACAATATGCTTCTAGGTAGGCCTTGGTTACATTAGATTCATGCAGTCTCGTCAATGTTGCACCAATGTATCAAGTTTTACCACTCAGGGATGGATGTGAATATTCTAAGAGATTTACATGCATATGAACACTGCAAACATCTTGAGACCAAATTTAAAATCTATAATTATTAGTACAACATGAATCCAAGTTCCAAGAAGGATAAAAGAAAGGATATATTTATTGATCCTTCACCAAATAATTGCACAAATCCTAATACCTTAGATTCACTTTCCCACATACCACCTCTTGAAGCTTCTAATCATTTCACCATTTTAGATAATGGATCAGGAGAGTATGTGACCCATGATACATTTCATATTGCCAATCTTTCTCAAAATCTAAAAACCTTTGGGTGACCTAAAGTCACCCCACATATGCATTGGAAATAAAAGAATAAAGATAAGAGACCTATCACATTTGTACCAGTATTTGGCATAGAAACTGACCCTCTTGAAGGGGATAAATCATGGTTATACAATGAAAACCAAGATGATTGTTATAAAAATACAAAGTATCATATTCCCAATAGGATCATGAAGCATCATAATTATGAAGGAAGAGGCCTCAGACTAAATCAATAAGGAAAAATCAATCCAATTTCCATGACTAAGTATGAAAGACCTTATGGACTTGGATTTCAACCACCTGAGGGTGACCCCAGATATCTTATTCAAACTCCTTCACTAGTGACTAGTGATGATGATGCTAACTAAGATGTAGATTCTGATCATAGCCTCACCTTTGATGACCTAGATGAAACCAACATGTTTAATAACAATGCCATTTTTACCCTTACCCTGGCCATTCATCACAACCCTTTGCCATTATATTATCCCCAATTGATAGATTGGGACCAATAAGAATCTAGTCTATCAATTGATGATTTATAAAATGATGAGGCATTCTATGAATTTTTAGGCCTTAGAGATAACATTCCATTGGGAGATCATAAATCAAGACTCTCAATCACAATGGATCCTGCAACCTATTTTGGAGAGCAAGTGAACACCCTTTGCCAAAAATAAATAAGTAAAAAACTAAGGTCCCAACGTGAAAACCTCTTTGAGGCACTTTCTGACTAGGAAAAAAGTAAAGATAAAGGCCAATATAGTGGTGAAAACCTATTCTAGGTGCCATTAGATGGGGGTGTTCATTCTTCTTCAAATTCAAACTAGGAGACCACCAATGATGAACTTGCTTGTGGATCCAAGTTCAACTTCAAGCAACAAGTATTTGATCAAATTCTTTAAGAATTTTTGACTATTTTTGTCACATGGCTAGATTTCCCACTAGGGGACTCAGATTCATCATTCCTAGGAGAAGTTAAAAAGCAAGTCCTAATAGAGGACCCTGCTATAATCCAATAGTTTAAGTCATTTCCCACTATCCTAAAAGACGGTTTGAACCTTCTAGTCAAAGATACAATAGAGTAAATATCAGGACTCCATCAAACCTAAAATGGATAAAATTAGGCATGACCCTCATTGAAGATAAACATGACATATTTACAACTCTATTGAGAGAATTTGTAGATAGCTTTGCATGGGCCTATTCTGACATGCAAGGTTTAGACCCCACCTTGATTTTGCACCACCTTGTGGTTAATCATGATGTCAAACTGGTAAAACAAAAGTTACGTAAGATGCATCCTCACATTGTTGTATTAGTAAAGAAAGAGTTGAAAAAACTCTTAGAAGCATGATGTATATGATCCTTTGACTACTCAGAATGGATATCTAATGTGGTACCTATTATTAAAAAGCCTGAAGGGATTAGAATTTGTACTGATTTTTGAGACATCAACAAAGTTTGTCCTAATTATGATTTTCCCTTGCCTATTATCAACATGATCATTGACTCCATATTAGGATATGAAATTATTTAACTCATAAATGGCTTTTTAGGATACAACCAGATCAAAATAGCACTAAAAGACCAACATAAAAAAACATTCACCACTCCATGGAGAACATTTTTCTATCAGGTAATGCCATTTGGTCTTAATAATGTTGGAGATACATATCAAAGGGCCATGACTATCATATTCCATGATATGATACATGCTATTGTTAAATACTATGTCTATGACATATTAGAAAAATCCAAAACCTATGCTAACCATCCAGCAGTGCTGCATAAGATATTTGAAAGATTATGAGAGTACAAAGTTAGACTCAATCCAATTAAATGTGTTTTCAGTGTAAATTTAAGAAAATTACTTGGCTTCATCATGTCTCATAGAGGTATTGAAGTCAATCCATCTAAAGTCTATGTTATAACTGAGATGCCACCACCAACCAATTTAAAGCAACTCCATAGTTTACAGGGTAAAATCCAACCAATATGATGCTTCATCTCTCAATTAGCAGACAAGTATCATCCATTTACACACCTTTTGAAGAAGGGAGTTACATTTCATTGGGATGATCACTGTCAAACATCTTTTCAACAACTCCAAGTCTATCGTGTTAATCTCCCTATTTTATTACCTCCTATACCAAACAATCCATTCTTATTATACTTATCAGATATCAACCTTGCTCTAGGGGCACTCTTGGCTCAACATGATGAAAATTGAAAAGAACATGTTGTATACTACCTAAGTTGTACCTTGGTTACATATGAACATAACTATGTACCTATTGAAAAAGCTTATTTGGCTATGGTCTTCATAGTGCAAAAACTATGCCATTATATGTTGAATAATAAGGCCATGGTCATTTGAAAAGTAGATCTGCTCAAGTATCTACTATCTAAAATATATTTGCAAGGTAGAATGGCTAAATGGATCATGCTTCTCAGTGAGTCTAACATAGAGTATGTAAATCAGAAGGCAATCAAGGGATAAGTTCTTATAGATCAATTTGTGGAAGTACCTCTCCTAGACACACAACCACTCACATTTCAATTTCCTAATGAATCTATAATGACCGTCATTGACACACCCCTTAAGGTGAAGCCCTGGAAGATATATTTTGATAGTTTATTTAATACATATGGATAGAGGGTAGGATTATTACATCATAAGGAGATCAAATCCCTAAATCATTTAGAATTAGCTTTCCTTGTACAAACAACATGGTCGAGTATGAAGCACTTATTACAGGACTTTGACAAGTAGTGAATTAGTATGTATCTCATCTCTAAGTTTATGGTGATTCTTAGTTAATCATTAATCAAGTCAGAGATCATTTTTAGACCAAAGATGACAAGCTAGTTCCATATAAATCCATGGTTGACACTCTTAAACAACAAATTACCAACATTCAGTTTGAGTACATGCCAAGGGCTAGTAATAAAACTACATATGTCATGGCTACTATTGGCTCTCTAATTTGACAAATAGATAAAGCTAGAGAGTATCAGTTGCCCATCAAGAATTTGTCAGCACTAGCTCATGAACCTTCAACCATTGCCATGATTTGTGATATTATTGGTCCTAATTATATCTAGTACTCAAACCTTTACAACTACCTTCATGAATAACTTCTGACACCTAACCTATCTCAAAAAATAACCAAAGCCTTCATTCATCATTCCACTCATTATATTCTACTTGGATCCACCCTTTACCATCATATTTTTTATGGAACTCTGCTTCATTTTTTAACTTTGATAGAGTCTACACTAGTGTTAAGAGAAGCTCACAAAGGAGTATGTGGATCTCATTCTAGTAGGGCAGTCCTATCCAAAAAGTTCTTGTGTACTAGTTATTATTGGCCCACAATAGATGCATATGCCACTATATATGTAAAAAAGTGTGACAAATGTCAATGACATACTAATCTGATTTATGCCGCAACAAAAACTCTAAAAATAATGTTGACACCATGGCTATTTTCTACATGGGGACTTGAACTCATTAGGAATATCAACCCCACTCCATCTGATGACCATAAACATATCCTTACTGCCACTAAATATTTCACTAAGCGGGTTGAAGCTATACCCCTCACTTAAGTGACTAGAAATCAAATTTATGCATTCATCTTTAACCATCTCATTTGCCAATGTGGTATCCCCTCTAACATTATATCTGATAATGGAGGATCATTCAAGAACAAGGATGTAAACTAGCTATGTACTAAATATAATATCATACAACATTTTTTTAAGGCATATTACCCTCAAGGTAATGGCCAAGCTAAGGCATCCAATAAAACCATTATCAATATTCTCAAAAATATTTTTAATGATGTTGATCATGATTGGCACTTGCAGATATTCCCTACCCTTTGGGTATACTGCAACAATCATCATACCCCCATAGGATCCACTCCATACTCACTTGTTTATGGTACTAAGGACATCCTTCCCATTAAGGTTGATTTTCCTTCATTATGCATCTCTTTCAAGCTTGTCTTAGATGATCATAACTATCAAGTAGCTCACCTATAAGAGCTAGACCTACTTGATGAGAAATGCACAACCACACTCAATAATCTTCAAGCATATCAAAATTGACTCAAAGGCCACTATAATCAATGTGTTAAGTATAGAAAATTTTAACTTAGTGATTTTGTTCTTAAATAAAACCAAAAGAATACCATGGTTGAGAAGAAGCATAAAGAGAAATTCAAACCAAACTAGATAGGGCCTTTCATGATTATGCAGATTATGGATCAGGAACATACAAGCTTGCCACACTAGATGAAGATGAACTTCCTGAGTTGATGCATATTATTCATCTCAAGGGTACTATGATTCAATGCTAAGGTGTATTTTCTATAAGGATCATTTCAGTTATGCCATTTTATTAGTATTCTACTTTATATAAATACCATCCTTATCGTATCCACTTTCCACTTCTGACCTATTAGCCTAGTGTGTTTTAAATCCTAGACTATTTGAACTTGGGTTTTGCCATTCATTATGAATTTTAGCATCAAGGTATCTAATTAGTTTCATTAGTTGGTTTAAGTACTTAAGATAGAAATCATATTTTGGGAAAATGTGACAAAAGTTTTGGCAGTTGCATCCTTATTTTGTTATTCATTTCTTACCACCAATCTTGCTACTAATTATAGCCACCTTTTGGAAAACTAGGGGCAACATTCAGCCTTGATGTACCAACTTGCCACTTCATATGTTGTCCTATGGAGTTTTACCAACTATGCTTGTTTTATTTGAATTGACTGCTAAAAAAGTCAAATTCCTCCACTATAAGGGCATAACTATAGTGACTTGAGGTCCTACTTTGGGACAATGTAGGTAGTGCTCGATACTTGTTGAGGTCAACTCAGTCACCCTTTTCCCCATGCTCTCACTATTTTATGAGAAACCTAAGTTTAAACACTCTCACCATTTTGTGAGCTTGAAACATTTCGTATCTCATCATTCTTGATTGAGTTGAGACACTCCAAAACAATTCCAAAAACATTTTAAAAATTGTTAGAAAAGAAAAAAAATATTGATCACTTCTTGCCTTAAGGATTTTGGGAATCCTTACTAATTTACAAGCAAATCACTTGTCATTTAGTTTCCCCATCCTTTTTGGCCTTTTTCTCTCACACACTTGCCATTTTGCAAGACCATTCTTATTCTTCTATGACATCCATTATGTTTGTTTTCATCAATTATCACGTTCTTCCAATTCCATGGGAGAAATACATTTGGCCTAAAGTTTTTTTTTTATTGGATATTACATCTATGGAACTATGTAGGCAACATCCACTTGCCTAGTGTATATGGAGACAGCTCGACCACCTAGTTCCTTTTCTTCTATTCCCCCATTTTGTTCATTTGTTAAGTTGTCATCTATTTTCTAGGGGAAATGTTTGTAGGGTTTTATATAGCATTATTTATTTGTTTGATTTTGCTTATTTTATTTGTTTGTCTACCTATTTGGTTTCTTTCAACACTGTTGCCTTGATTTAGTTTATGTGTGTTTAATGGGTGATTCCTTGCCCACACTTACACTTGAATCCATCCATATTCATATGTTTACATTATCATCATGGTTTCTATCATTGGCGAATTATTTTCTATTGAGTATTGGATAATGAGAGTTAGTCCTCATGCATATTTTAGCTAAGTCCTCATGATGTTATATCATGATGCCTACTGACACATGCTACAATAAACCTCAGCTTAAAGAAGTATATTCAACAATGGTGGCATCTCATCAGCACTGACATATTGATTCACTCCCAATCATATCACAGATAGAGTAATTAACCATGAATTTATTTTAACCTTTATTAGTTCAGACGAACATCTCCCTATAGGTAGGTTTTTCCAATTCATCATTACCCTATGTGTTAAGTTATCATCATCTTCGACAAATTTTATCATGTTTTCCATAATCAGGGTCCAATGATTATAACTTCTTATGGAAAAATCATTGCACACCATCCCACTTGCATTTCTCAATGATTATAACCACCTTTGGGAAAATCATTATGTTGTCACCACTTTAATTTTTCTACCCATATAGGGGCATGTTATTATTATTTTTGTCTATCCTAATTGGGGTAGTTCCATCTTCTCAATGATTATAACCACCTTTGGGAAAATCATTGTGTTATAATACGATGTTGCCATTATAAGGGTACAATGCTTATAGCTACCTTTGGGTAAACCATTATACACCATCCCACTTTCATTTTCAATGACTTTGACTACTTTTTCAATATCCTTGTGTTTTCACCCCATCATCTTTCCTTTTTTTGGTCCCCTCATTTTGCTCCTTTATTTTTAAGGGACTATTTGCCAAATTATTGTGCTAACCATACCCTAGAGGGGGCATCATATAGTTATTTTTTCATCATTGTAGTTGTAGGCATACATGACCTTATCATTCTTTGAGAAGATGTTACTATGCTTATATCTTGCAATGCCTTCCAAAATAGGGGAAAATTGTAGACACCTGAATTTGGCCACTGATAACCTCTAATTAGGCTTTTGGCCAATTTCCACCCAAAATGCATAATTTAGCTTTAAAATACTAAAAAATTCTAAACAATGTGAAACTGACATATTCAAGTTCCAATTTTGGTTAGGGTATCACTAAATGGGTAATACAATTTATGGGCTAGCTAACTTTGATCAAATCATTTCAAGTCAAAATGCCAATTTTGCACCTAGGTGCTCTAAATTGCTCTTTCCTATTAGATCTCTTGCACAAGACATGTGCCTTTTTTATTTTTTGTTGGTAACATCCTAAATGAGAATATGGATTCAATGCATTTCACATCACCTTTCAATTCTAATCTAGTCAAATTTTAGACCAATAAGAAGACATTCTGATCAATTTGAGTAATTTGTGCACAAAGTGCTTAATCATGATTATGAGATAATTAATCCAAATCAAGGCCTAATTGAAAATTCCATGGAAAATTTTTGAATAAATTATTTTTGAAATGAATATTAAATATCTTCATCATCAAGTGACCTCATTTCTTGGGAAGACATCCCTAGGCCATAAATGTCACAAATACTAGGTTCATGCCTCCCATGCCTCATCAAAGCCCTCCATACCTCTTAATTTCTCCTCTATCCCAAATATTAATGAGAATATTTATCAATTTTAATTACATAATTGGATTAATCCTTAGCCACACATCTCAATCTTGAGATGGACGGTTCAAGTTGATTTTGATCATTCTAAAAATCTTTAAATAGAGAGGCCATGAACATCATTTCTAAGCTATTTTGGTGCAAAGTTATTATGCTCAAATATCTTCAAGAAGCCATTGAAATTAGTGTTACCATCCCAAATTTATTCCAAGCCAAGCCAAGCCAAAGCCAAATGTGCCAAGGAGATATGGAGGTAGTCAAGCTTTCATTGCCAAGGACTTTATGAGAATAAGCTGAGAAAGCCACTACAACAAGAAATTTGGAGCATCCAAGGAAGGTAACATAGAGTTTATTTTGAATTTTAGTTGTGTGTTTGATTCATGTTTGTTAACTAAGCTATCCCTAGTGTCTAGGCCTAGAGATGTTATTCTAGTTAGTGTGTTTCTTTCATTTTTTTTAATTTTAGAACTAACACCATACTAACCATCCTCTCTTGAGTCAAATTCCTAGATCACACTAGTAAACTACTAATTTTACACACATTTGGTATTATCCTAAATAAATCAAGGGATGAATTAGAAAGCATACATCTATTCATTAATTTTATAAATAAAAATGATTAAAAAGAAAAGAGTTAGGACGAGGGGGTCCTAAAATGCAATCCCACTTTAAAAAATTCCATAAAAGCTAAAGAGTAGGGAACTAATGATAAATTTGAAGAAGGTGATCCCAAGTGGCATCTTATGGTTGCATCCCTTTCCATTAGACCAAAATATCAGTGATGGATCAATTTCAAAGCTAGTATGAGTGCTTATCTAAGATAAATTTAGGCTAAAAAATGATAGATTCTTCAACGTAAATCTTGGAAAGTAATATCTAAGTTGTGACATTCTGTCAAAGTATTTTTTTTTAAATATAAGACATGAAAAATGAAGATGAACCCATGAATAAGGTGGAAGTTCCATCTTGTAGGCTATAAGGCCCATTTGTTGAATAACCTTATAAGTCTCATATAAATATGGAGCTAGTTTTTGTAGACCCTTAATTTTCAAGGAGGACTACTTATAAGGGTTTAGTATGAATAAAACCATATCCCCTGGTTGGAAGGCACATTTAGAGTAGTGTTGATCAACTTGTTGTTTCATGTAGTTATGAGCTAGGTTGAGATTTTTCCTAAGGACTCAAAAAACATTCTCCAGTACATTGAGGTGGTGTCAAATGATTAAACATGAGCACTACCTACGAAGTAAGAGAAGTGAGAGGGAGGATTCTAACTATAGACTACTTTGTAATGGGACATTTTGGTTGTCATGTGATATGTGGTGTTACACCACCATTCAAAAATTGGTAACAAATTGACCCAGTGATGTTGTTGGTTAAAATCAAAACATCGAAGATATGTTTATAAGAATTTGTTGACAATTCTAGTTTTTAAATCTATTTTTAGGTGATATACATAGCTCATTTTCAATTGTGTTTATATTATTTTAAATAATTATTGCTAGAAATGAATGGTAAAATCAGAGTCATGATGAGAAATATTAGAAGTAATATTTACATGAAGGCCAAAAAAATGGTCAAGGATGGTTTAGGTGATTTTTAAAGAGGTTTAGGGATGGTATAAAGCACATAAATGGGTGTAATTAGAGAGGCAATCCACTACCACAAGTATGACTGATTTGTCTACATATTTTAGAAGGTCCTTAACTAGATCCATTAAAAGATCTATCCAGAGCTATGTAGGAATAGGTAATGGTTGTAGCAATCCTAGAGTGGCCAATGTTTCACCCTTTTCACACTAATAGGCATCCAATTCTTTAAATATATTGATGTTTCCTTAATTCTCTGCCAAAATAAATTTTGATGAACCTACTTATATAGTTTTAGAAAACCCAAATGACTGTTGAGGGTGGTGCATGAAGTTAAAAAGAAATATTAATTAGAATCCTTGACTTGGCATTACAACAATGTGAGTTTTGTACCATAAGTATTATCCATCTCAAGCATAGTATGGTTTGGAGGTAAGGTCAAAAGATAATTTTGGGAATATATGTTGTGTGTGAGTGTCTTTATGCCACTCCTACTATATGTTGTTTAACCATTATGTAATGAGTACAAATAATGTACATAGTGTTTCATGTTCTTCATATTTATAGGAGAGTGAATTTATGACCACATTATCCTTTCCCATCTTATAGGTGATTTTATAAAAATACCCCATCAATTTGGTGACAATTCATTGAGGAGACTCTTTGTTCTAAGAAGTATTTTAGGTTGTAATGATCCATTTTGATGCATACATGTCTTACTACCAAGTATGTTCACCACTTACTAACCACATGTAGTACGACCATAATTTATTTTTTACATGTAAAATGTACTAGATTTCATTGAGTGAGAGCCTTGCTGGTAAACGTGATGGGTCATCCTTCTTGCATAAGTATGACACCAAGTCCATTACCACATGCATCACTTTAAATAATGGTAGTCTTGGATAAATTTATCATTTTAAAAATAGGTGTAGTACATATACCTTATTTCAATACATTAGAAGCATGTTATGCTACCTTTAACCAAGAAAAATGTCCTTTTTTATCATTGTATTCAATGGGGTTGCAATTTTTCTATAGTCATTAACAAACATTTTTTAGTACCTAGTGAGGCCCAAAAATCTATAAAGGCTTGTGAGAATCTTGGTATTTGGCCAAATTTTCATGGTTTCATTATTCTCAGGGTCAAATCTAACTACTATTGCTGAAATGATATCCCCAAGGCACTCAAATTTGCACTTTCAAAAGAACATTTGGATCAGTTTGCACATAATTGGTGGTTAAAGAGAAGTTGTAGTGTTATGTCAAGGTTATGTAAATTATCTTACCAAGTTTTGTTATAGATTAGGATATCAAAAAATAATACCATTATGAATTCTATAGGAAGGTCCAAAGATTTTATTCATCAACTCTTAAAAATTTGATGGGGCTTTGGTAAGCCCCAAGGTCGTGACTGAAAATTCATAGTGGTTGACATGGATACAATTTGTTTTTGGGAATATCTTCTTTATTTATGTGTATATGGTTATAACTTGATCATAAATCTATTTTGGAGAAGAATTAGGTTCTACAAATCTCATCTAGGATTTCATCAATCATTGGGATAGGGAATTTGTCATTAATATGTATTTTATTTAGTTCTTAAAAATCAATGCATAGTTTCCAAGAACCATCATTTTTTTAAATTATAAAACCTAAATAAGAGTATAGATTTGTGCTTAGGTAAATTGATTTTACCTTTAATATCTCTTGTACAAATTTTTTATTTCTATTTTTTAAATAAAAATGTAGTGGTGCCACTAAATGTTTTAGGGGACACTTCTTGGAAGTAACTAAATGAGATGGTCCTAAATTTTTCAAGGTGTTAATTCTTTTAGCTCCTCAAATACTATCACATGTTTGAATAAAATATTTTTCAAGTCATAAAATGGATAGAATCAGGAGATGCACTAAACTAAATGAAACATAGTTGAGTGACAATTCCATAAGATCCCTTCTTAATTATCTTCTCCATATGACTTGAGCTTATGACATTGGTTGATCCCAATAGGAAGCATTTTAATGTGCACTGCTACCATTATCAAGGAATTGCATATAAAAGTTTGAAAAGTCTCACAAAATGCGTCCAAGGGTGTGTAGCCATTGAGCCCCAAGAATAAAATCACATCCTACTAAGGACAAAACAAACATGTTCAATTTGAGGTTATATACCCCACTAAGATATGTACATTATGGAATTTTCATTTACAAGGAAATGTTCCTTAATAATAACTTCAAAGCTTGAATACAAATACACAAAACAATAAACTTGTTTGGATAGCCTACAATCAATGAAATTAAATGTTTTTTTTGAAATTTAATGAGAATAATGAGGGGTAATTATTGAAATACCTTTTTAATTTTATATTCTGAGGAGTGGTTGCCTCCAATAAGGCATGCATTGAAATTTTTGGTTGGGCATCTATATGGCTGGGCTTTTATGCTTCCTTTTCCTCATCTTGGGACTCTTGAGCGTCTTCTCATTCATCCATATCAGGGGGTGACTTGACATCTTGTAATTACAACTTCTATTCAACACATTTATGGCTCATGTATATTTTTCATCACAATTATAACATAAATGTTTTTCCTGATGAACTTGCATTTCAGCTTCTATAAGGCATTTAATGGGGGTTATTTTTAGAGGTGTGGTTGGTATGATGTAATTTGTTGTGGATTTTTTGAAAGGAAAAAAGTTTGAATAATGGCATTAGGTTGTAAGCTTACCTTCAACTAACTTGGCAACCCAAGATATTAAATCATGTCCTTAGGCTTGAACATTTTTACCTTGTTCTAAATCATGTCTTTGAGGCTACTTATGAAACAAATATTTAAAAAATCATCTGATAACGCTTCAATTTGATTTTCTAGTTTTTCAAATTCTATTTGGTATTCTTGAACCATTACTATTTTCTTGAGTTTGGTAAGGGCTCTGGTAAAATTGTCATAGGCATTGGGATTAAATTAAACTAATAATAGTTTTATAAATTTATCCTAAGTTGTTTCATCATGATATTCATGATACCACTAGTACCATTGAACTGATTCCTTTTCTAAGAGTAAAGAGGAAAGAGGTGATAGGTAATTGTTTCACCCCCATTATATTATGTAGAGTAAAATATTATTCTACGTGGTAAATCCAACTTGTAGGGTCCATATCATAACATTTAGTGAAGTCTATTTTTTGGCCACATGACATGTTTCTTTATAAGAAACTAGTCTCAAAATGCTTGTCACCTTTGAAATTACTTGATAATTCTAAATTTTATGCTTTGTGGCCACGTACCATTTATTTTATATCAATGAATATAAATCTTAGGTTGATAACTCATTGTTCCATGTTCTTGGTTCTAGATTAGATTGGCATAGCCATCATAAAATGAGGGCTCAGGTTCCAAAAAAATATTAATATAATTATATGTCAAAATGACTATCTTGATGAGATAATCACAACAATATAATTATCCAAGGGTATTAAAAAATCTAGACCTTTTTTTAACTATAAAGTTACCCTGTGGGCAAAAATTCACTTAGAGTTTTCATATCTGACACATTTTTGAAAATAAATGGCCCAAAATATTCTCTCTCTACTTTATGATCCCGTATTTTTACATATTTTTAGCTTGTTCTAATTTTTTGAATTATGTAACTCCTACCTATACTCTATGGATTTTGATTTCTTCTATTACATTTATTGAAGGGAACAACTAGTGGTAGTTTTTGCTAACACCAAATTACAAGGGTCTAACATAGTAAGGTGAAAATGGGTAAGCTTATATAGGGTGTGTTTGGTTTATGGGACATCATTCAAAGTTATCCAATTTGTAAATAATTTTAGCCTAACGTTTTAGAGAATTAATTAGGAAGGATAGGATATACCCATATCCCACTATCTCATCTCTGATATCATTTATAAGTATCTTCCTAGGGCTAAACCCTTACTAATACACCATAAATAACAAATGACTATAGGATTCCTATGGCTAAGCATTGAAAATAACTGTGGTATTTCAATATATTTGAAGGTACTTAGAAGATCATTTACATGTAAAACTATTATCTAGGCACCTATGGTGATGTGTCAAATTCTAATCCAATTCACACATGGATATTATATGCTTAGTAATAAATGATAAATTTTAGTGATATTAAAAAACCCTTGGCACATGTTTTCTAACCTAGAAAATAAAATAACTACTTCAAGTAAATAAAAAATCTATGTTTGGGTGAGGAGGATTAATGCCCCTACTTTTGAACCACATTTTGATAACCAAGTTCTTGCTTAGGATGATCGATGAGAGAATACAATGGAAAATTGTAGAGAGCCTTAAACTAATATTTTTGCTACATAACATGAGACTGGAAAAATCTCTAATACCAAATGATATGTTCACCTTACTATAAATAGATTAAACCAATACCAAAATACATATAAAATGTACCACAAATGAATGTAATATAACTTTATTTCATTAGAAGAGATCATAATTGTATTACAATATCGTTGACCTATTTAAGGAGGAAGCCTCATTTGAGGAATATCAATATAATATAATATAATATATACATCCTTTACACTAGTCTATGCTCCTAATTTATAATAATTATATGCTAACCAATAATTACTTCTATTAGGATAAAATAAAACATAGATTTATCATCAATTCACATACAAGAGAAACTACGAAATAAATCAATCAAACATACATAAAATAATCATAAGCATGCACAAAATAGGAGAGACAAAATTTAATGTGGTTCACCCCAGATGGGCTACATACACCAAACTTGTCAAGTATATTACTTCTAACAATACAAGGGAGAAAAAAATCTTAGAACAAACACTATTACAACTCTTTACCTCTTTTTGGCTCCTCTTTGTGTGCAATCTATTTTCATCTTTCATCCTAGCCATGTAACAATACATTTTAGGGTGAAAAACACCTAAACATAACCTCTACCATTAGATCTAGAAACCTTTAATCAATGGCCTAGATTGATTATGAAATTATAATTTTAAAAGGTAAACCCTCGTGCCATCATAGATACAAGGAATGGGATCCAAAACTTGGTTGAAATAATATCATATTTTTAACCTCTAATCTTGGAAGATAGTCAGGCTCCACACCTAACAATCTCCCACTTAGAGACCAATTGCAGAAACTCCATAGCTACTACATCTACTATATTATCTGGACCTAAACAAGTTCATTAATTTAATTGTCATCCATGAAGACCAATTGAAGTTGAAAAAATATTTAACTTCTCTCTTGTAACCACCTTTGTCATCATATCTATAGGATATTTACTAGTATGTATCTTCTTCAATTTTAGTTGCTCTTCCAATATCACTAAATGAATGAAATGATACTAC